>PVLD010004635.1:64874-122814 GCA_004027595.1 Dinomys branickii
TCCTTCTGCCCCTCCCTCCCTCCCTCCCTCCTTCCTTTCCTCCTTCCCTCCCCCCCTCCCTCCCTTCCTTCCTTCCTTCCTTCCTTCCTTCCTTCTTTAGTTTAAGAGAGATTTCACTTCGATGTGCCTACTGTTACTGAAGTACCTGCTTAGGAAATGTGTTTTAAGTAGAAGATTATACATAGATCATAGAATGCATGTATGTGCATGTGTGTATGCATTAGAGTGAAAACAATGAATTAGTAAATGGGATAAAGGGATTGGGAGAAGTGAACATAGTGAGAATCAATCAGGTTTGAGCTGCAAAGACCTCATATATTCTATTTTAGCAGAGAGATCAGTGTTAGTGAGTCATAATGTTCCTTTAAGAGAATTGGGACTTCTTTTATAGTGATTTGAGAAGTAGAATAAACTTTCTTTCATATTTTTATTAAAGTAAACAATTGGATTAAACATGCTATACTGTAATACTATTTTTGAAAGAGCAATAGCTGGGCATGGTGGCTCACAGCTGTAATCCCAGCACTCCATAGGCTGAGGCAGGAGGATTGCTGTGAGTTCAAGGGCATCCTGGGCTTTACAGTGAGTTCAAAGCGAGTCTGAATTACATAGGGAGACCATGTCTCAAAACAACAACAACAACAAAAACAAAAACAAACCCCCACAAAACAAAACAAAAATCAAAATGGAAAAGTCTATTTCGTTACTGTCAGTAATACATCTGAATATTTTTCAAGTGAGTTCTCTGATTTGATTTTTGACCATTTGAATCATTCTTAAACTATAGCAATTTTTTATTCAGCAATTCATTTTATTAAAATTATTTAAGTATATTAAGTAACAAATCTAAATTACTATAGAAATTTAAGTTAGTTAGAAAATCAAAAATTATAACACTTCTTGGAAGATATTAAAAATCAAGACAAATACTCTAGAGGCAAGATCTTGGATTTCTCTTCTGTCTTTACCCTTATACTGGCTGTATGACCTTGAGCAAAACTGTTTAACCTCTTCAGTTTTCTCATCTGTGTAATGGAAGTAATAACAATACCACTTTTCCCATGTTGATTTATTGTGAGTACTTAAATAAGGTAACCTTTATTGATTTTTAGAATAATGCCTGGAACATAGGCAGTTCTTTGTAAAGTGTGAGACACTGTAACATTGTGAGTTTTACAAATTATTTTTTCTGTTATCAGACTACACGCTATTTCTATGGCTTTATTTGTTGTGTCTTTTGCATTTCATCAATGGGCTATATGCATTTTAAGCAAAAAAAAAAAGATACTTGTAAAGTTGTTATTGTGTACTTTTTAGTATATGTGTGAGATGTTCAAAAGTAACCTTTCAGTTGAGGTGCATTTTTTTCTTTCTGAGCTGTGAAAATTTAGTAAGAATTAAGAATGAAAGACGTTTAGAGTATAGGTTACAAGTTCTTAGACCAATATTGGATCTTTCAGTTCAATTTCTTCATTTTATGGAAGAGAAGTTCAAAAGTTTACGTGCTTGTCTCCCCACAGGTCACACAGCTGGTGCCTACAGAGTCTGGAATGTGTATCTTTTGTCTTCCAAATCTTACTATTTTTTTCTTCTATAATAGGATTTTGAAAGTGTTTGACTAACAGCATTTCTATAAAAAGACAGAAAAGACAAAATTTCTTTTAATCTCTTCATTAATATAATCACATTTAGAGCAAGATTCTAGTGGTGATGGCAAACTTTGGAATTGCCTCATAGCAAGTGAGCTGGCTGTACATTCTCAGGAGCACACCCTTGTACAGACTATGGTCTACCTAGCAGGAGACCCAAGCTTCTGTCTCTCTAGTGCGTACTTCTTGTAATCTTTTGGTAAAGTGACACCTGAATGCAGAAAAGCAGACTATGTGAGTTAAGATTGTTGAAACATTAAGTTAGAATTCTTCCTAGAAATCAGTAGACTATGTTAGCTCATGTTTCATATTACACAAGAGAAAATAAACTGAAAGGTCAGTTGAACAGTTACAGCATTGCCCTTTTCCAAGGTAATCAGCAGAACATGTAGCAAAGAAGTGAACAGGAGCGTGACTGGAAAAGAGAGAGTCACATACAGAGGCGGGCAGCTTTGAGTGCTTGGGACAATGCTTGACACTTTTAGGCCGAACAGATGGGCCATCTCACAGGGCCTACCTTCAGTAATTCTGATTTATTGCATTTAGATGATTTTTTTTCTAGTTAGGCAGTCAGGTTTTCATTTTGCCAAAAGATTCCAGAAATTTTAATATTGACCATTAATCACATCTTGGTAAACTGCAAAGGTAATATATTATTAATTTGCTTGCAACCATGAGACAAAGCACAATGATTAAAATTAATTTCTCGCTATATTTTGTTAATTTATTATAATTAATTAATCTGTTAAGAAGTCAAAATAGGTTTGCATTAATGGCTATATAGTAGGTTCTTTAAGTTGTGCCTTTAGCCTTCTAGTATTTCTATTGTTTTAAATGTAGAATTCTAGAAATAAGAAATAAGTACTTTACTATTAGAAGACATGAGGAATTGTAGGAGGCCTCCTGAGTGATACCACTAAGTGAACTATACCTTTTTTTAAATACAAAATTTCATTAAAATTTTTGTAGGATTTAGGAATAGAAGTATTTCAGCAATAATTTCCCCTGCAATGCTCATATGTGTGGCTAGTAGTAGAATTTGGATAAAAAAATTAATAAACAGTAGCAATTATTTACTTTCAGGGTACATTTAGTATGAATTCCACCTTTTACAAGAATTTTGAATTGAATTCACCCCTCAATTTTTAAAAAATGATTTGTTTAATCATTTGCTATTAGCCCATGTAGATCTACACATTTGTTCTTTATATAAACTTGGAGAATTCTTAAGGGTAGTATACTTTCTTATGTAGCTGGTTGCTCATTTCCACAAAACTTTAAGCAGGAAAGATGAGAAGTTACATGAAGCTTCCTTCCCTTTTCTATTTCTTGTTAGACAAAGTGTGTCCTGTGGGGTCTTTGGTTCTACATACAGCCCTGTTGTATTGCTGTGGTTTGAAGGTTTGTACCCCCGTATTCTAAAATCCTAATGTTTAGTGTTAGGATATTGGGCTGGGGATATAACTCAGTGGCACAGTGCCTGCCTGGCAAGCGTGAAGTCCTGAGTTCGATTCCCAGTACCCAGAACACAAAAACAGCAGTAAAATCAATGTGTTTTAAAAGATGGAGCCTTTGCAAGCTGGATTATGAAGGGGAACTTTCATGTTAGTGCCCTCCTAAGAAAAGACAGGTTAGCATGTTGTCTCTCTACTATGTGAGGACATAAGGGGAAGTCAGCTATGTACAGAAAAGGAAGAATGCCCTCCTCAGATCCCAGACCTATTCACACCATGATCTTGGACTTTACAACTTTTAGAACTGGGAGACAAATGCTTGTTGATTAATCCACACACTCTATGCAGTGAGTTAGAGCAGCCTAAGCCTAATGACCTGCAGTATTTGGCCTCTTCAGGTGGTTGCTTGCAAACCCAGCATGCACAAGTCCAGCCAAGCCATTGTATCTGGAGGGCCAGTGGAATTGAGTGAATCAGGGAAGTGCATATACTAGGTGGAGTGCAATTATAATAAGTCTTATCTGTCTTATATTTTAGTAGGCTATTGACTTTTCCGTGTAGAAAACTTCATGTATTCTGATTATATGCTTATTATTTCATATGAAAGGTATGACCTATACTAGGTACATTATTTCATTTGAATATCAAAGCAATGCAGGGAGGTAGATATGTTGTTGCCATTTCAGATTAGGAAATTAATTTTAGTTACAGTTATTAAGAGGCAGGATTATAATTCAAATTCAGACCTGATAAGCTTAATATGAAACCTAACTCATTATTATCACCATTTCCTGATATAATCAGGAAAATAATAGGCGTTCACTAGATATGTGTTAAATGAGTACTACTTTGTGCCAGTTTTTCATGTGCTTGGAATACATCTGGATTCAGAAGAGATGATTTTCCCTGTGTTTTGGGCACTTACATTCTGGCAACTTCTGCTCTGATTGCAAGTCTTTATCAGTATTGTATAATGATTTCCTACTCTGCTTTCTACTCTGCCACATATAGAGAATACTGTTTTTTGAAGATAAAGACTTTTTATCTTTATGTTTTCAGTGATCAGCATAGTATTGATTATGCAGTTGAAGTCCTCTAATATTTGTATAATAAATAGATGGATTTCACTATTTCCCTTGTCGTCTTTGCCTAAAGACCTATTTCTGCTCTTTCTTGATAGATGAAGTGAAGAATATATGTTACGTTGAATAAGGATTGGAAATGGCAATGCAATTTGGAAAGGAATTTTGAAAATTCATGCATTCATTTTTGTGATTAATGATATTTGAATATTTAAAAATAGGAGTAGCATTATAAAATAAGAAATTGCATTCTTATGCTTCAGATGTTGAGTGTTACCAAAGATCCAGGTATGAAGGCTTGGTCGGTAGAGTGGTAGCACCGGATGGTAAGGTGAACCTGTAGAAAGTGTTGCTTATTGGAAGTCTTCAGGTAATTCCTGGGCTTGAAAACCATTGTGAAAATCCAGATTTTCTTTCTTTGTGCTCTGGTTTGAGAATGTGACCATTTTGCTTCTACATGCACTCCTGTAAATGTGCCATTATCATCAGAAGCCAGACTGAGGAGACTGCTGAATCTTGGACTTGTTACTCTCTAAACCTTTTCTCTTCGTAAAGCTAGTTGCCACGTGTATATTATTGTAGTGACATAAAACCCACTAATACACATTGTAATGATTGATACATTGTGTCAATCTGAGAAGTTTAGAAATTTAACTAAGGGAGTCAGCAGACAGCCAGGGTCCTTACGTTGTAAACCTCCTGAGTCTGAGCAAGAGGGAGGCATGGGGATTGTGTGAATACTACACTTGCCCTGGGTGACGGGTAGTCTGTTAAAATATAAGGGAGCAAAAGAGTCTTAGTCTCTCGCTTTTTTGCTTTTGCTGCTTTTGCTGTGTTCTGCTGCCTTGAACTGTTGTCCCTGTGTTATGCCACCCTGCCTTGGAGCCAGCTGATTATGGACCAAAAGCTCCACAAACTGTGAGCTAAATTAACCTTTCTTTCCTTGATTTTGGTTGTCGGGTATTTTGTCTTAGCAACAAGAAAAAATTAACCAACACATACACATGTACCATAATATCAATTTTTACATTATTTTCATTGCTTGTCACTGTCTAATAAGAGTTCCTGTGCTTTTAGTAGTCTAGTTAATAAAGCCTTCATTTATTCTATGAAAAATTCACCCTTCAAACTGCTTCTCTAAACTTTGTCTTGATTATATCAGTTACTTCCTCCATAAAGTCTTCTAAGGTTTTTATTTTTATTCAATTTATTATCTGGTTAAATAAAATCATTTGTGTTCTTATTGGCCACTGGATTCCTCTGCATTTTCCTGCTGTGGTTACGTGCAGCTAGTTGTCAGAAAGACAACAGCCACCTAATTTTTATACATGGAATCATCTTCTCTGTCTTTTCTGTGCTGTCAAGATGTGCTATGCATCCTTCAAGATGTAGCCCCAGTGTCAGCCATTCTCTAGAGCCTCTTTTATCTCTCCTTCTGCCAGCGAGAACCACCAGTTCCTTCCTGTTGTCTTGCTTCCACTGAAACTCACTTGTCTGATCACAAAAGTCTCTTGAGTTAAGCAGCGTTTTCCTATGGAATGCTGACCATCTTCAGAGAAAGATAATGTTTTTGTGTAACTGAATTATTTCCATATTTTAAATACATTTTTCTGCAATAAATATGTTGTTTTTTATTATTGTTTTTGTTAAACATTTACTCCAATAAAGATTATAAAATGTTTAAAGTCTTAAATGCCTAACCTTTATCAGACAGCCTTAATATGCAGAAAATTTTGTATATTCTGGGTATTCTTCACTTAAGGAAGAACATTTTTGGTGTATACCTGAACTTATGAAAGACTGATTTAAAAAAGTTATTTCTTTCTAAAAGTAAAACCAAACCAAACCAAACTCAAACTCCCTTCCCCACTTTACTCTTGTTTCCCTTCTTCTTAGCTACTAAAACTTATCTTTGGACTTTTTGTCTCCTTTCTTGCCTGTCAAATTCCGCAAGTGTCCCTTAGGAGGCAGACAGCAATCTAAAATCTCAAAAATTAAGCTAGCGAAGACTTCCCTGAGGGGCTTCTTGGGATTCAGCTCACTCAAAAACAGTTGAGAGCAGACGCCACCTGGAAGACGTTTCCAGGTGAGGTTTGATGGAGGTTTCCTGATCGTCCCTGTGTGCACAGCCATCCTGAAAGTAGAGCTTCAGTATAGATCTGAGAGCACCCGTTTTCCGGAAGAACAAGGATTTTAGCCTGTTCCTTTTGTTCCTCTTCTCTGCTCTGGTTTCCTGCCACTTCCTTGTAGTAACTAGTTATTTTCTGGCTATCCATTTTACATAATTCTCCCAAGATTTTCCGCAATCCTTACATTCAGATGAATACGTACTGCCTAGTATGTGTTACGTTTAGTATTCCTATATTTGTAATTTTTAAAATAGTGATAAAAAATAGAAAGTCTTCTCAAAGACTTTTGGAATCAAAGGGAAAAAATCTTAATATTACCTAGTAAGAATTACATACATTAAAATTAAGCAAGTTTTACATATAAAAGAAAACTGATAAATTTAGAAGTCTACAAAATTGTTGCCATTTGAGATGGAGAATATCTACAGCTAGCTTTTATTGAACCCTTGCTAACTACAGTGTTATGTAAGGCTTTCACTGGGATTCCAGTGAGCTCTGAGTATGGGATTTCTTGCTACTTAGCAGGGGAAGAAATAAGGAGAAAAAAAGTGACTTATTCGAGGTGACACAAGGTGTGTAACAGTTAGGATTTGAACCTAGACTTGTATTTCAGGCAACTAAACTACTCAGCACTGATTCACTTTAAGATATGATTAATAGCCTAAGAATAAAGCACAGTGGACTTCATTGTAAGGAAGATTTTATTTGTGTATACTTTTGTCCCTACTGGTGCTACACTTCCATTGCTTGTTGCTTCCCTGAGCTTGGATAACTTGCATATTTATCTGTGCCGCTTTATTTCCTTTGTGAAAAGAAGATTAAAAACATCAATGTAGAGATCAAATTTTCTAATATTTACAATCATTCTTTACATTTATATAGAATACTAGTTTGTCAATTAGGTTCATTTTATGTTCTTGGTTGCTAAAAATTTGACCTAGCTTTTAAATATTCTTTAAATTCATAGGAAAATATTAACAGAGACTGTAGTAGAAAGGCGGAGGCAAGATGAGCTTGCTGTGTCCTGAGGCATTTTCTTTTTTGAGCTACAGTGATTTCAAAGTGGAATGTGCACTTCTGTATCAGAAGCTATAGGGCTGACCTTGAGGGAAGTCAAGATATTTAAAGTAATATAATACTATAATCCTGTTTCCATTGAAATTTTATCAACTAGAACATTTGAGCATATCTTATGAAACTTCTTAAGAGTGATTATTTCAAAAACTTAAACCTGAAAATGTATTTTAAAGTATTATATCCACATCAACAATAACATTTTTGCATAGTTTTAAAAATACATATTTTTCTTTCTACTATGATATGTGTATGTACTTTTAGCTTTAAGACCAGATAGTTTTATTGATTGTTTATACTCTTCTGTTCATTTTATTATTTCATGTGCCATTTAATATGGCTTAGAGTTTCCACGTAGAGAGAAATATAGCTACCCAATATCTCTAACAGGTAAAAAATGCTTCTTATTATAGTATTTAGAGTTGGTATAAGATGTTTCAACAGACTTATCAATCTATTTGTTTCTCTAGGTCAGGATTCTAAGTTTTGAAACATTTGCTAGTCTGTCTGTCTGTATATATGTGCTTAGCCTTTATGTATGTGTGTGTCTATGTGTGTATGTATGTATGTATGTGTGTATGTATGTATTTATTTATTAGTACTGAGGATTGAAGCCAGGGCCTTTGCTCTGAGCTACAGCCCCGGCTCACTTTTTGTTTGAGACAGCATTTCCCTAAGCCACTAAGTTGGCCAGGCCACAAACTTGGAATCATCATGCCTCAGCATGCTGGAGTCCTGGGACTGTAAGGATTTGCAACCTTTTCTGGTATCAATATTTAAAGTAAGAAAAATTCAGAGCAAATCTGGAGTTTTTTCTGTTCCTGAGTAATCCTGTGAAGTGGGGACTGTGCTTGGTAGCAACTATGGCTATGAAATAGAGGCTGTGGCCTTTAGACCGGAGTGTACTCTTCATTTTATCATAGTTTCTGTTTCTCTGTGTTCATTTCCATTTGCTCTGGCCAGTCTCATTGGTCACTCTTTCATCTTCTGGTCTGTACTTTTAAGTTGTTTTATATGGGGGAAGGTGGTAATATTTATGGAACATGCCTAGCTCTTATGGGTAGGTCAGTTTGTGGCCCCTGGCATAAAGACTGGCTGTGAGACTGGGATTATTTGGGGCATTATTCCATGTTAACATGTTTCACTTTACTTTCACCCCTTCCCCCTCTTCCTCCTTCTTTCCTTCTTCTCCTTCTTTTTCTTCTTTCTTTTTGGAAACAGGATCTTGTCTTGTCGTACAGTCCAAGGTGGCCTTGAACTCACTATGTAGTCTAGGCTGGCCTTGAATTCATAGCAATCCTCCTGCCTCAGCCTCCTGAGTGCTGGGATTTCAGGAGTGTACCACCATGCTCAGCTACTTCATTCTTCTTAATGGTTCTCATATAACTTGTTGTCTGGACCCATGGTTGCTCCACAGCTGTGTATTGTTGAATATGTTCATTATTTTCCATGTTTTGGTATTATAAATGCCATAGTGTGTATATCATTGTTTCCATAAACATCTTTGCTTTCTGTGTGATACATCCAAAGGGTAAATTTCTAAAAAAAAAGGATTTCTTGCTTCAAGAGTATGATTTTGAAATTTTCATAGCTGATGTGAAATTGTTCTATGATTTACATTCCAACAATGAATATTTGAGAATGTCAGAAAGACAGGAAAAACCTGAATCCATATCCTGTCTTCACAGGCTGGTCTGGTCTTCTAAATGGAAAACTGAACTGTGAAATTTAGATTTGTTCTCTCTTTATCTTTCTCTGTCTCTGTCTCTGTTTCTCTATTTCTGTCTCCCTCACTATATATGAATTAGGTAGAAGAGTTTTTTATATGTTTGGTCTATTTTTCTGTAAAATCTTGGTTTTATTTATTTAAAACGTTTAAAATTTTGATTTCTCTTGAAATAACTGTGTAACAAAATTATATGAGGTGTGATAAAAATGCAGTGAATGTTTGAATTAAAAACATTACAGTAAAACACACATTGCTATCAGTCCCCTCAACAGATTCCTGCTTCTAGCACATGCTGCCTGATTCTTACCACTTTGTAAAGCTTTCTTGAAGTCTTTTTCTGTGTCTTTTGATGCGCTGTTCTGGCTGCCTCAGTGTCTTAAATCTATTCAAAACCTTTACCTTTTGTGTTCACTTTCACTTTGGGGAAGAGCCAGAAGTCACTTTGGCAGATTTGGTCAGTAAGGTGGGTTGGGACTCACGGTAATGTTTTCATTTGACAAAAATTTCTGTAGACATTTGATCAGTGAGTGCTGATGACAAAGTTTGGTGAATGTTTAAGTTAAATAATTTAGTATAGTGAAAGACACATGGACATTAATGCCCCCCACAACCCTCTGCAAACTTCCTCTCATGTTGGATGTAGCTGTCTCTTTGTTCTTTGCAGGGTCCTTTGCTGTAATAGGGTTTTTCAAACTTTAGACATTCTTTGTGTGTTTCTGTCACCCCTTCTGGATTCGAGTCTGTTGTCAGATGTGTCATTCTTTCCCTATGGACTTGCAGTGCCTTTTTATCATGTATTTCATTTCTATACCTTGTCAAGTCTATTTCAGAAACGAGGTTTTGTTCTATAGATCTGCTTTCAAATGATTTCAGCTTTGCAAGTTGTACAAAGATAGTTGTACATATTCAGTAAAATTCTTATGAATTAGATAGCTCTTTTAATAAGGCAAAATTTATATTGTTTTAGAAAAGCTGTAATTTATCTTTCTTAAAATGGTACTTGTTATATATAATTAGAGCAGTATAAGGGAGAAGGAAAAAGAAACCTCTCCCCCCAAATATAATCATCACTGCTATTAAGGGAATATTATTCTTGTTAATTTTATATGCTTTTCAAGAGGCAGATAGATGTAGGAGAAAAGCTTGACAGTTAGAAATAATATAATGACGCGCATGTGAAATAACTTTAAAGTTTAATTAATTTTATTTGTTTTAAACAATGAAACTGAAGTGAAATGAAAAATTGAAACAGTTCTTGAAATTCATATAAAACTTTCTTTAATATGGTTATTTTCCAAATGTTAAAGATTAAGAAAATGCAAAGAATAATAATGATAACCTTAACTTTTAGCCAGCCACGAGTACTTGTCTGCAATGTAATTTTATCTCTTTTACTCATCTTTCTGTTTATCTTACTTTGCCAGCTGAGATTCTGTTTTTGTGATCACATTCGCACCTTTCTACAATTGGTTGTCCACTCTTGCATTGTTATACATTTAAAGATTTGATGCTTGGTCATCTTCCTACAATGTGTATTCCTTTGTATTTTTAAAAATGTTTTAATTGTTAATTTTTAAATGAGAAGCTTTCTTTCTAGCAATGATACATTAGTAATATTGATTTAAAACCTTTTCAAACTTTTGATAATATTTTAAAATTCTCTTAGGTTTATGTAGGAATTTGTCTCATAAAATTATTATATTACTATTTATCCTTTTTATAGTTATATGACTATGGCTTTGTCTTCTGCCCTTTAATATTGTGTACCTAGTTCTCTGTAAAAGTATTTATCTTTTACATTTCATTAGCTTAAATTTTCATATTTTATTTGTGAGTATTTGTTTTGCAAACATTTCTTGAAAGAGCATGCGCTTTTTAATACGTGAGTTTAATTCTTTAATTCAGGAAGTTTCTTCACTTTTATAGCTTTAATATCCAGTTTATTTTTCAGAGTTAGCAGTTCCCAGTTGGATCAGTTTATTTTCTTTTTCTGATCTAGTGAAGTGCTGTATTTTAATTTCTAGTTAGTTTTTCATTTAATGTACCCTTTCTATTTTTGCTGACTAATAAATTATTATTTTCTAGTGATGTATTTTGATCTTGCATTTGTTTGATTCTTAGGCCTGCGTTTTTGTTTTACCTTTCATTTTGTTTTGTCATATAACCCCCTAGCTGTTACCTTAGTCAGTTCATTTTTAACTAAGTTATTGCATAATGTGAAATATTTGTAGGAATGCTCTTTTTTCAGTCAGTTGGGGTGTGTTTTCCCTGTATAACCTTTTCTGTATTCATACCATCTTCCTGAGAATTTCAGTGCTCCCTGCTCAGGGTACCAGAGGTGCACAGAGGTTTATCAGCACTGTCCCATTCTTTGCATAGTTTTGGCTCCTTTATTTTTGACTTGACAAAACCTGTCACAGGTTACTTTTCCTACTTTACCAGTATCTTCCTTCTTTGATTCTGCCAAGATATGAAGGTACTTAAGAAAAAGAGGCAGTATGTTTTAATGTACCAGTGCTGAATCTTGTGGAATGGGAGAGGGTCAGGGTCAGCTGTGTACTGTTCTTGGTCCTACTTGGGAATTTCCAGTTCTTTTCATGGCCATTGGTTTTGTAATTTGATGTGATATATGTTCTTGTGATGCTTAGATGCTTTGGGGAAGGCTCGGCAAACAGTAGCCCACAGGTCAGTTCTGATCTAGGTGTTTTTTGTGTGTGAATGAAGCGTTACTGGAATCCAGCCTTGCCTGCTCATTAACATAATTGTCAGGAGATCCTTCCTTGGTTCACAGAGATAGCTGAGTCGTGTGACAGAAACCATATGGCAGGCAAAGTTTAAAATATCCACCCTTTGCCTCTTTACAGGAAGTTTGTTAAACCCTGTTGTAGGGTAATTTTATTGTCTTCTGGGGATTTTGACTGGTTTTTTTTTTTTTTTTTTTTTTTGAGCCAGGAGAGAGATGTGTGGCAGGCAGATTAGTTTTGTTTATCTGACCTAACAATTTTTATATCCTAACAGGCAACCAGGATATGATATTATTTATATTCTTCTTCTTGAATGCCTTATTTCCTCAGACTAGTGCACCTACTTCATTAATCTTTTTGAAAGATTAATTTTATAATTTTATTTCCTTTGTACTTTTTCAAAGGTATAAGAAGTTCAGCCACATTTTGAGCAGCATCGGAGAGAATGAAGGCGGCATTGATAAGTTTTCCAGAAGTTATGAGTCGTTTGGCGTCCACAGATGTGCCGATGGCGGCTTATACTGCAAAGAATGGGCCCCTGGGGCTGAAGGAGTTTTTCTTACTGGAGAGTTTAGTAAGTATTTGAGAGTGTTCATGTTCGGTGATACTGTGCCAGGAAGAAAGCCCAGCTTTGAAAATGAAGGCAGAGGAGAAAGGAAGCACTGATAACATGTCCTTGATACAAAAAAAAAAGAAATCAGAATGATCAGAAGCGCAGGCAGGCATGCTGTTTAAAGTATGACTGTACCAGGTACCAAAGTTTACATGCGGTGTTACTCCATTTTTGGGACATTCTAGAATTGGCAAAGCTACAAGGCTAGAAAACCGATTATTATTGAGAGGGGTGGAAGGTGGTAGCTGAAGGTTGATTATCAAGGGCACCTAGGAAGCAATTTCAGGGCTTGTGAAAACATTGTAAATCCTAATTGTGGTGGTGGTTACATGACCATCTATTTATTGAGGTATATAGAAACTTACATGTAAAAAGAATGAATTTTACTGTATGTAAATAATACTTCAAGGAACCCAATTTAATAAAAGTTTCCTTTGTTTTTATTATCTAAAATATCACAGTCCCGTGTAAATAAAACATAAGATAACTCCAGTTTTTTGTGGTCATATTAAAAAGTAAAAGAACATGTGAATGTTTTAATAATAATTTTTATTTAACTCAACATATATAAATACTATCAAATTAATACTTAATCAATATAAAAATTATTATTAAGATGTTTTCATTCTTTTGTATTATGTCTTTGAAATCTGGTTATAGCAAGGACCATTTCAGATGTTTAAATTTCATGGGTAATACTTCGTACAATATTTAGATTTAATAAAATTTTCAGTTTAAAAGTACGTTCACATACCAAGGTTTTTCCAAACTTAATTAAATTTTTTCCAGTAACTGATTCTAGTAACAGTTTTAAAATTTAAATTTAATGAAGTAATTAAAATGAAATAAAATATAAAATTCAGTTTCTCAGTTACATTGACCTCATTTCAGGTTCTCAATGGCTAAAAATGGCCACATATAGCTTCTAACTCCTTTATTGGAATGTGCAGGTCTAAGGGTTTAAAATAATTTTCTGTGCAGTCATAAAGAGTAGATGACATCAGATGCTTGTATTTCTGAAACGTTATTTGAAAATGTACTGGACACATTGTAAAAGATGACAAAATCTGATATTTTAGCTTTGTTTGGCATTATAATTATGGAGTATATTTTGAGAATATATTTTTCACTCAAATTATTGTTGTTTTCAGGGATTTTTCCTATACACAGACATTTATTTCTCCATCTTCATTGACTACCTTCACCACTAGTTTTTGCTACTAGATTACTGAAACTTTTTTCCTATAGTAAAAGGGTTCTTTGATAGTCTAGTTTATCTTTATTTACATTTATAAGATTCAGAGTATTCATTGAAAATGTTCAAGTTAAATTTTTTATAAATATATATGTTGAAATTTAAATAAGATTCTTTTTTAATATTTGATGCTTGCATTTTTCCCCTTCCTATTTATGGTCAAATCCACATAACAGGTTTAATTAATGTAAAAATATAGGAAAGAAACTATATGAAAACTAGATTTGTTACCTATGATTATTTCTAGTGCTGATTTAAATAATGCTGTATTTGTGTTTGGAGAATTGTACTTAAAAATGTCAAGTTCTACTTAAAGCTTAGTGCTTAATATTAAAAATATAGTAATTTAAATATGTAAGAAGAAGTAATAATTATCTGGTCCCTATCTTAATGCAGAAAGACTCTGTTAAGGTTTTTTTTTTATTTCACTCTAACTTGATTTTTAAAATCTCACGTTTTGTGAAGTTGTATTGCATAATTTTATATCTCTCCATATCTTGAAAGTAACATCCAGTCAATGATTTTCAATCAACAAATATTTATTTAATGCCTAAGGTCATGAAGAACATCAGATTTAATCAGTGAGCCTTTCATTTTACTGGGGAGATAGGGAAGTATAAGGTGAATGTAATTTTGAGAGAAAATAGTTAAGAACAGGTGGTATCTTGGGGAAATGTTAATGTCAAATCTATTTTTTAAAAAAATCTAGATGAAAGACGATCTACTTTTCTGCCTATGGTTACAGGGCCCCTTTATATAAGAGATATCAGCTTTTTTTCCTCTAAAGAGCTTTGAGTTTAAAAATAAACTTGAAAATTGAGAGTGGAACAAAAAGATATTAGGAACCAATCATGTATTCAAAAGAAGATTTATTTGGAAAATTGTACTGCTATAAACATGGGTGCATATATATCACTGTGGTATGATGTTTTCAGGGTGTTTTTTTTTGACCAATTTTGAATGCTTATATCCAGTAATCTGAACAACTGATTTGAAGACAACAATATGCAATACAACAACCATTGGTGAATTCCTACCATCTTCTTTAGTGATACTCTGTACCATTTCTAATGTTTCTTTAAAATTATTTTTATTCTCTTTAATTGTTTGTTCAGTCTTGCCTTCTTACATCTGGTAATCTGAGTAACTTCATTGAAGATAACAATATGTAATATAACAACCACTTTTAATTTCCTATCATCTTGTTTTGAAATTCTGTATCATTTTTATTGTTTTGTTGTTCTTTTGTTTTTGTCTTTGTTGCTGTTTTGTTATTTTTTCTATTTAAAATAGAACAAAAGCAAAAAGTAATATAATTTTAGTTATGTTTTCATTATGAAAATTTAAAACATTGCTTTTTTACTCATTTTTCTCCCAATCTCCAAAGTAGTGTATAATAGACCTTCAAAAACTAACAAAAAATTTTATTTTTGCTAATAGATAAACTATTATTTATATTTACTTGGAAAAGAAAACCTTAATAGTTCATTTTTACCTACGTGATTCACCATTTATTTGTGATAATTTTTCAGATGACATTGAAATTATAGGATGGATGAACTTTAATTCTGTCTTTTGGGAAATTATACCTGTAATGAAAATATTTTAGGATCTTATGTCTCTCATTCTCTAAATCTGTTTAGAAATTGGCTACAATATCCATTTGTCTTGTGGCTTACTCATAATTGCTTGTTAAATTTTGTTATTTTAGTTCTTTCTTTGTCAACTGACCTGAGAATGTTTTAGTTGCAAGTGTGTGGTCAAATGTAAGTGAACTTTAACAAAGCAAGTGTCATGAATTTGTGTGTAAAATAAGAAGACAAAGGTTCAGGGGTGGAAACAAAATTGTGCTCTCTGAACACTTGTTTCTCTGTTGTGGTGGGAGTAAGGAGAAACTTGTCCTAATGGCCTCACTTGAAAAACTGTATACCCCACTCAGTGCTGCATTAGTGTTAACCAGCAAGATCAGAAGAGCAGTCTCATTTGTAGCTATCTTTTTTTCTTAATAAAAATATTGCTTTTCATTTCACAAGATAGTTAAGCTTTGCAAAAGTTGTGTAGTTTATTTTCCCCAAACTGACTTTTACCATTCATACTTTTAAAACTTCTTGGGAAACAAGTTCATATTAGATACAGTTCGTATATTTTTCTTTTTGGGAGAAAATGAAACGATCACTTCTTTTTTCTTTCACTCGTGTTTAAAGAGCCAGCTTCTTAGCAGGTAGCAGCTGCTGCAGCAACCCAAAAGGATAATGTTCATACATGACATTTGCCAGCACTGGAATCTCACCACCCAAAAGGGATTTCTGGGTAAGGTAGAAAGTAGTTTAAAGGTTTGAGAAGACCTTCTAAAACTGTGAATCGTCTGCAATGCAAGAAAGACCCATTCTTTGGAAAACTAAATGCGATTTAAGATATGTTTGGAGTTTTGGTACCGAATCATGTTTATTGAGGTTGCTAAATAAGTGAAGAGAGCTAGCTGCTTTCCAGTATGAAGATGATAGTAAGAAAGGCCATAAACTACGTATGTCAGGTTATGCAATGATAAGGACATTTACAGGTCCAAAATCGCCTTTGCATTTCTGAGTTCGACTGGTGAAGCAGTGCTACTTAGAGTGTGTTCGATGGCTCTGTCTGGTGTCTTCAGCAGGGGTCCACTTGCAAAGATATTGTCAGAAATTGGGAGTTAGCATTCAGGTTAATTTCATGTCAATTGAATCTAAAAATGATAATACAAAAAGTGGGTCTTGCATTTTGAGTGTTTTTCTTTGGGCTTTTGAATAATTTTACTAATTATCCCTGTACGTTGTTCAAAATATATTTGCAGTTTTAAATTGCAAAATTTAATTGGTTCATCATCATAGTTTGGGAAACATTGATCTGAAGACTAGTGTCGTATTTGTTGGTTTAGAAGTTCTTTCTGATTGTGAAGCGTGGTTCTGATATCAAATGCTTTTGCTTTGGCTTCATTTACTTAATCTATGGTAGCTCTTTTAGTCGGCATTCACTGTGGTGTGACATGTAACTAACAGCCCCAAAATTTTAATGGTCTATAATAGCACAGGCTTCTTTCTTGCTGTTGTTGGCTGTGGTTGTTGGCCGTGGCTGTGCCCCACATGTCACATTCTTTGACAGACTCTAAGAAAATGGAGAACCTCTGTGTGGGAGATGCCGACCCCTGACAGTAAGAAAGAACAATGGCAGAATCCTCTGATGACTCTGAATGCTTCACCAAGGAAGTCAGGAGGCTCTTTAACCTTACAGGAGCATTGCTGTATATGTGGTTGACCGAAAGGACATTATGTAACACATGACCATGCATATGATCCCTAGGGAAAGCATATAGTATAAAATGTACATTTTCCAGATTTTTTATTCTAGATGTTATTGTCTTTTTTGTGGGAAGGGTGTTGGATAAATTGGACAGTGCTAGAGATTTATATTGCTGAGAAGGAATATAAATTTCTTAGAATTTCTATCGTCTTCTGTCCTCTGTCTTCAAAGGGAACTTCAAAGGGGTCTTTTGCCAAGTACCCATTTTCAACTCTCTGTAAGTCAGTGCTCTGTGAGTGCGTTTTTGTTATGTGACTTCTTTTTAGTTTGCTTATTGTGATATTTCTAAAAAGCAGGTGTGTAGGGGTGGCTGGGAATGCAGTGTTTACTTTGGGAGAGGAGTGGTTAACTATAGGAAAAGGTGGAATGCTTTAGGGCTCTAACTGGACAAGTGCCGACACTGAGAAGGGGCTTCTGCAGTGTGAGTGACCCTCGGATATGTAATCAGCAAACAGCAATGTAATCAGCAAAATACCTGTAATCAGGTATTTTGCAGAAAGTGTTTTGTACTTCTGGCTATCCAACCTCAACTTTCACAAATTTACCCATGTTCTTGACAAAGTGGATTTACTTCCACCCAACAGGCTCCACTATAAATACTGAGTGATTCCCACAGGCCGCAGAGCATCGACTATCATCTGCTGCAAGGATACTCTTCATCCTCTACCAGTTACACTGTGTGCTTGCGGGGAGCTCTCTTTTCGACCAATTCCACAAATGCTATTTTTCTCATTATAATTCTCTAATACATTATTGTATAAAGTGATGAACTTCTGAGTGTGGCAACAAAGAAAGCTATTGAATTATAGGAAAACCTCAGTAAGAACAAGTTGGAAGATATATTTTGAATTAAGTATATACAAGTGAACTGAATTTAAAAAGATATAAATTCAACTGACCTTCATATGCAAATTATTTTGCAGGCATCTTTTAGCTTTCATTTCATTTTAATGTAAAGAGAATTAGAAGTTAGAAATGCTGCATTGTAGGTATTGAGTTATATAAAATCATGATTTAAAATCCTTATTTTGAGGACCTAGACTCAAATATACAGCTTTAGGCTTATATCGAGATATGATTGAATGTATATTTTTATTTATGTCTTAACTTAAAATGTTTGTATGAATGTGTGTATATATTAACATTCCCTGGTTTAAGCATGTCTAACTTTGGACCTCAACTGTGCTAGACAAGAGAGCTTTTTATAATGCCTAATGAGGTTATTTTTAAAGGGAAGGATTTTTCCTTTTGAGATTTTACGAGATTGCTGCTATAGACCTTAATGCTAACAGTTAGATTTTGAACAATGTAACATAAAGGTGTATTTTTCTAGCTTCATATTTCTTTATAAAATAAATATCCTATTAAAAAATTATGCTGTGTGGATACTGTAGTACTTTCTGTTAGATTTCAGTTTTTGTATTTCACTTATAGTTAATGTCTGTAAATTATTTTAAAATATTTTAGCAGTTTTCTATAATTATAATAATTTTATCAATCAAAATGACTTCCTCAAGTTCACCATTTACTTCCACAAATTTATATTGTTTATATTGTTCTCATATCAAGTAAGATGATTTCTTGTTCTTTTTTTATAATAGCTACATTTAGCCAAGTGTGACTAAACAGACACCAAGGTACACTTTCTGTATCTTTATCCCAACATGATTATTCATTTCAAATTCAAATCACATTATTCAAAGAAGTTGGCATTATGGCAGACACTGAAGGCAACTCCAGTTTACTTTGCTGTTTCCTAATGCTATAGACAGTGTATCTGAATATAATTTTGCCTCTTGGAAAAGGTCTGTAGAAATGTGTTAAATGTGTCCATGGGTGGGCAGCACTGGTTGTTTCTCCCATCCAGACAGCTGTCCCAAGCAGATCAACTGGAATTCTCTGATTGGCCTCAAAGCATCAAGGTTGGAGTCTGTAGCTCTCGCCATCTCGTCTCATACCCTCTTCCTTTTTCTCTATTACTGGCTTAATTATTTGCATTTTCAATTCATGTCCAACTATTTTTTTATTGTAAAAATTTGCAGGTATTTTAAAATTTAAATTGTTCATGGGGAATAAAGAAATTTTAACCTGTTTGTAGGTTGGTAGGTCCTCATGCAAAACTGATAGTATTAACTTCAGTTTTGACCCCCAAGCCCCTCTCCTCACCACAGATTCCCAAACATGATGCAGCCATCTTGTCTGTAAATAAGTGGCAGAAGTACCTCAAAGATCTAATGTAGAAACTAGGAACCTGAGAATAGTATTACACTTTCTCGGCAAGAATGAACAATGTTCAATGTCACTGCCATTGTGCAAGAAATTGTTACCTGTGAGCTTTGCAGAGAGACCTATACTCCTGTTTCTTATATTTACTTGCTTTCTTTTCATTTTAAACTCTTAAGAGTTGAGATATGCATAAAAATTAATCACTTTAAAGTGTATGTACTTCAGGTATTTGTCCCTACATTTACTATGTTGTATTCCAGAACAACTTTCATCATCCACAAAAAAACCCTATACCTGTTCGCAGATGGTACAGTTCTGCTCTTTACCCCTTGGTAACCCCTACTGTCTTTTTTGTCTCTATGATATGTTTATTTTAAACATGTTATGTAAATGTTATCATATAGTATGATACTATTCACTTAGTATCATGTTTTTAAAGTTCATACATTTTATGTTATATAATAATATATTGTCCATCCTTTTTTAATGGCCAAGTTCCACTCATGTACTATATTCCAGTGGATAGAGATTGGGTTGCTTCTATTATGAATCGCACTGCTATGAAATTACTGGACATGTTTTTGTGTGAACACTTGATTTTAATTCTCTTGGGTTGTGTAGGTCTTACGGCTTGTGTCTTGATATGCCCCCAAAGCCTCATGTGCTCATAGGTGGGACTTTTTGTAGGTAGCTGGGTCTAGGGTGTGTGAATATGGACTAAGGGTGGGTGGTTAGTACATTAGTCTACTGATGGGTTTAGCATAGTTCTGGGTGTAGAAAGCAGGGAGCCCTACCCTAGATGTGGGTGGCACCAGCGCACAGGCTTGTAGCCTGAGTGAAATAAAGAGAAGGATGGAAGGCAAGCTCATGGCTCTTTGCTGCCCTGACATGGACTTTCTGCTCTACAGTGCTTGCTCTCTCATGCTACCCTCCCATGGAGCCAGTGAACTGTCAACTGAAACCTCAATGAAACATCAGCTAGAATGAACCCTGCTTCAAGTTGTGGGTGTCAGGTATTTTGTCCTAGCAATGAGAAAGTAAGCAAGACAACCAATTATTCTGTTTTACCAAATTCATAAACTTTTGCTAGTCGTTACTTTATTTTCCCCGATGCCCTTTCACTCTTCTCTGCTCTGTTCTTTATCATACTTATCAAATTCTCTTAGCCTCTGTGTTTTCTTAACTAATGGAGTAAGGGACATTGGTAGAGAACAGGAGGGCGAGAGAAGGGGAAAGGTCGGCAAAGTCTCCCCAGCTCCACGCCCACCTTTGCTGTCCTAAAGTACAGCTCCCTCTTTTGGTAGCAGTGCCTATAGTGCTTATTGTTTTTCTCGGTGAGCAAGCGGACTGTGCTTCAGACAGACGCAAGGGGAAAATTGTTAATGAGATAAAGTACGTTGGTGTGAAAGGCTTCCAGTAATTTATATCAGGAGTAAAAGTGAATGCCAAGATAGCAATTAGATGGATCAGATGTATGATAGCCTTTAGGGTCCTGAGCAGGCCTGAGAAACTCAGAAGGATCCAGGGAAACGTAATGACTCATACAGAGCTTAGGCTTCACATCCTTTAGAGAAACACAATCACCAGAGATACTTATTTCTAATGTGATTTTCTTGGTAAAAACATCCTTCTTCTTTGAATTGTTATATCTCTGTATTAGGTACATTTCTATTCGGAAAAAGGAAGTATTTTGGGTGCATCGTTCCTTCTCTCTCCTTCCTTCCCTCTGCCCCGCCCTCTTCCTCCCTTTCCTTGGCTTTTGTTTTGTTCAGTATTGTGTTGCTCTTCTCAGTCATCAGCAGTCCTATCTCTAAATATTCAGAAGCGAAAGTTCTAGGCTTATAACAGAGTCTGGGTTCTTAGGAAAAGAGTTTGTACTTTATTTCATAATCTGTGTAAAGCAAATAATTTTGTAATAATTTCTCATCGGAATAGAAAATACTATTAAGCAATTTATGTAGGATTATCTATACATCTAACCTCTTAACAAGTCATATCCAAGTTATTTTCTTTTCCTGTAGTCATAGAACATCATTTTAAAGTAACATGCTTCCGCAAAATTGTTTCGTCCACTAAACAATGTTGCAATTAGCAACATTTAGTAATTGGTGAATTACTAAATGTACAGTTGTATGTGGGTGTGTATACATATATATGTGTGTATGTGTATACCTTCTTCTTCCCTCTGTGTTTCCTTCTTTTAGGAATCTGTATGTGTGGTTATTGTCTCTGTGCTAATAGTATCAAAGATACCATTTTATTAAGGTATTTTAGGAAATAATCATGTGTAAATAATTTTCATATGTTTGAAAGTCAAAACAACTCTTAGAATATAATTTAGTAATAGTTATAAATAATATGCTTTTACAGATTATTATTTTTAAGGATTATGTTGATTGCTTGTTTATTTTGCTGATGTTTTATGTGTTTATTTAAAAATCAGTGTTGATCTGAAACTTTTTTGGTATATTTCCAGAGGGGATTTAAGTGATACATGAGACAGTTTTTGTCAAACTGAACTGAGCTAGAAAAAAAAATCTCCTAGAATAGCTGTATTTAGATTTTAATGAAACTAGGCAGAAAGGAGACTCAAGTGAATTTCCTTTTTAGTCTTTTAAATGAAAGACTGCATCATTTGTCCTATATATCTTATTCATCATCAGTCATAGCAAAGCGTTCATTCCCATGACAGAGATGATGGATTCAGAGAGCCAAAAGGAATGGAAGATTGTCATTCAATGCAGATGAATTTTAGTAATATTCTTATCATAAAAAATTGGGTTGCAAAACCTTAAGATTTGGAATTAAGTTGCTATAGATATATTTAATTAAAAGTAGATTGCTTTAACCTTTCTTTAAGTTAGAAATAGGTTTAAAATCTTAAATTAAATTTGTAGTTAGTTTGTATTTAACTTGTATTCAGGACTTTCCTTTAATCAGGATTCTTTGTAAAGTTTAGCTCTGAAAAGGTACATTTTAATTGAACTATTACAGTGCACATATAAAAAAGTTTCTGAAAGAATTTTTTATTACTTAGTATATTGGATGAAAAGATGGTTTATGTTTCTCCTGGTGGGCAGAGTAACAAAACTTACCAAACCTGCCTAAAAACGGAGAACAAAAGTGTTCCGTGACTCCTCAACTCCCCAGTACCTCGTCAACTCAGCTGTTTCCTTACATTTCAGTGTTATCACCTGATGGGCTCGTTTCTTGTTTGTTCATGATCCTCTCCACTGGATGGTGCTCTTCCCGGAGGTTAAGCATGTGAAGATGAAGTTATTAAATTAGCCATGCAGACATAAACTAGACTGTATACTGTGCTCATCGTTGGCCAGATCTCAACCTTTCCTGTGTAGAGGTGGTTTTAGATTAATCAGAGGAAATTGGAACGCTTTGCACTTACTTGTTACTCTGTGTAACCTGAGGCATGAAAAAAGTATGGTGCATACAGAAGGATATGGAGCCAGCTATCATTGCTCCCAGTACCTGCGCCCAGCCCTGCGCCAAGAACCCTTTGTTTCAGGACCTGGGCTTCGTTATTCTGAGTGGGTGCTGAGTAGATCATGCCAGGTCTCCCTCTTGAGAAAAGTCAGGAGCATGAAGATGAGTAGTGAGATTTATAGCAATTGCTGCAACTGTAGTATATGATCAGACTTATGGGTCCTGTCTACTTGTTATCAATATATTTTTTCTCTAAGTGTTATTAAGTCAGAAGTGGGGTTTTATTGTTTACTGGTTTATTTTCTCCTAAGATTTACTCAAATAAGTACTTTCTTCAGCTCAGGGACTAAAATAGCATTTTTCATAGCCAGGCCATGCTGACCAGCACAAAAGAATTCCAGACTAATTGCACATATTAAAACAAACTGTCAAAATTTGAGTCTATTGTTCATAACTTTACATTCGGTTTGAAAGACATCTATAGAGAGTTGCCCATATTTGTTCTCCTTTTGCCTCCTCTGCAGAGGATGAGGAATCACAAAGTGAAATCTCTTATAAATGTACCATCATCACCCAGGAAGTAATTGCAACATTATAGAGTTGTTAATCGTTTCTCAATGAAGATTGTGATTCATTCACTCTGAGAGACTAAAACAGAACACTCATGTTCGTTGTACAGAAAGTTAGAATTCGTTATTGTTGCAAGCAGATGGATTATTCTCCTCTGGACTTTATTTGGTTTCACACTTTCATCATTAGCCTTGAATGAAGAACTTGCCATGGATGTTGCTACATAGCAAGCAAGAGCTTGTTAAATTTTCCTAAGAGAGCTTTTAGCATAGGGCCTCATTTATAGTATATTCAGAGTAAATATTTATGCATTCACTCTTCCTTTTCTTCTGGCATTTTCTAAAGATATAAATGGGTAATGTAAACATTATCACCCAGCGTGTTAAAATATGCCCTCACTGGGTTAACTGTTTTGCCAGTATTGACTCATAGTACGAGATGAATGTTTAAATAATAATTTATTATAGGAAAAAGTGCATTGTCATTAATCCCCCTCAGAATACTCCCCTAAGGTTGAACATCCTTATCATTCCTGTCACTGTGTAAAGCAGTTCTGGAAGTCCTATTTTATTGAGTGTCTTTGTCAGAAATGCTCAAAAATTTGGTAAATCTTTTTGTCCAGTGCTGCCCAACAGAAAAGCAGGCCATGGTGTGCCTTTGATACAGGAAAATAAATATCCCAACCTGAATGATATCAGATGAGTTTGTGTTCTCTAAAACCGAAGAATGAATTTTAGGAACAACGGAGGTTAAGAGCAGAATATATTTATTGAGAGAAAGAAAGCTTCTGTCCAAGAGGGGGACAGAAGGGGGGCCCGAGTGAGTTACCCCCGACTCTGTCTTTGTCAGGGACTTTTATAGGGAGAAACCATGAGGTGAGGCGGGTCCAAGGTAGGGGAAATGGACAAAACTATGGTCTGCCAATAAGATTACAGGTATAATTGTCCAGGTAAGTGGACTAGGATCGAATGGGAAAGCCAGTCACGTAACAAGTGGGCGTGCAGAGCCGGGCTTTTCCCGTAAGGGTTAGGTCAGGGGCTTTTCCCATAAGGGTCGGGTCAAAGACTCTTCAAGGTGGTCAATCCCTGCTGTTCATCCCTGGGGAGGTATGTGGATGCATTTGTTTAGTCTTCTGTCTTGAGGTCTGACCCACAGGTATCTTATCTTCTATGTTGGCTTCTTCGAGGGCCCAGCCCTGTCTGACTGCCTATAGTATTTCTATCTATCTCAGCTGCCTATAACACCTTCACCTTCCTTATTCCCCAAACCCACCCTGAAAGAGAACTCACATGTAAATTTTCTATTTTTCCTTGGTTAGTGTGATAGTATCTGAAGAATCTAAATTTATCCGAGTGAGATAACATTTACTTTTAACCTTGGCTACCCTAAGTCTACACTGATTGAGTCAAAACATATATTGTTTTACTGCTTTGTTTCTGCTACATGAATTTTACTGTTTAAGGTGATTCTGCAACTCATCTTGAAGGAAACATTAGGAAATCTTATTTGCTTGTTGTGCGACAGGACATGATAGTGAATTGAATACGGTTTGCAAGAGGAAGGAGATAGGAATCAAGGCACAGAATATAATGTTCAGTACACCCTTATTTTCATCACAGATGGATGTACACAACACACTAAGCTTTCTGATCCTATAAATAATATATAAGTATGGGAATGTGCATGTGAGTGTACATGAGAAGCAACTATCAAAGGAGAAATGAGTTGTGTGTGTGAGTGTGTTATCTCAGTGGAAGTAAGTTTTGAGTAATACAGTTGAGTTCTATTAGTGGGACTTAATCATTTATCAGCAATGATTCCAAAAAATAAAAAAGATTCCAATGTCTTTGTTTGCCTTTAAATAAATGGCTATTAAATAAAAGCCAGAAACCAGGGTAGTAGTAAATAGTTTAAATATTTTTTTTTATTTTAATGGAGTTACCTTAATGGCAGTTAGATTTATGCTTGAACATACTAAACCTCCACATAACTTGGAAAATACTCTCAGTATTTTTCTGAAATTGGGTCTCTGATTTCTGAAATGGGAGTGGGAAAAGATGTGAAAATTGATGGCCTCAAGCTTTTTAAAATCCAAATTGAAACTTGTACTACAGAGAGAGAAGTTTAACCTGAGAGTTTATGCCTATATCAGCATGACACAGAGCAGCAATTGAAGTTTTCTTACACCCCACAGATCTAATAAACACATTGGTTCATTTAAAAGTGATTCAATTTTCTTGGATTTTGAATTTCAGAAAAGAAGGAAAGTAGCCTAATGAATCATGCTTTATGTATATTCTAAATGTAGAAATTGCTATTTTAGATGCTACTAGTGTTTAGATATGAAAAAAAGGCATTTTGTGAATCTTGAAATAAATAGTGTATTTTATATTTTGGGAGATCCCTTTGTTTAGTGGTGGTATCTAATACTTTGAGCAATTGATTCATATATATAATATTAATGTATATAATTATATAATTTAATGCACTGCATATATTTAATATTTCTGGAGTACAGTACATAAAACAGAACATTAAAATCTATTTTAAAATACTAAACTATTCATGCCATTAGTTTTTAAAATCACTGGAATTTTGCTTTTTAGTTTTGTCTTATCATTTGTTTACTGTTCTCTGTCAATTGGGAAGATTAACAAAATGAGCTGCCTAGATTTTTGTGCTTTTTAATCATTTATATTATTTCCTAAGTATAGAGATAATTTTGTAATCTTAACTTATATTGTACTCTTACTAAGGTAATACTCTTTGTGATCATTTGTTAAATTAAAACAAAGTATTTTTCCAATTAATTTTGTTCTTCTTTAAATTTCCAGTTGCCCAGTTAGTTTAGTACGGTCTTTACTTGGCATAAAAGTTTAGAAATGTATTATTTTAAATTCTGGTTGAAGACTGAAGAATGGAATAGGGGAGATGGAGGGGGAAGAAAAGAGGGAGAGGGAGTGAAGTAGGAGGGGATTAAAAAAAAAAAGAAATAAGCTGTTGTTTCTTAGAACCTCTCCCCAAGATAAATGTAAACTGTATGAACTGCAAAATTACTAATAAAATTTTAAAAATATCTTATTGAGTGCTTATTACAGAGGAGATTTTATACTAGGTTTTGGAGTTCAAAAATGAATAAGTTTTTATCTTTACAATCAGTTTATGGGGGGAGATCAAATAACTCAATATAGAGGAGTGTAATAAACACTTTAGTAGATGTCGGTTTTCGTTACTCATCGGTAATGATCACTCTTACTTGGTGTACAAGTCAGTGATAGCCACAGTAATGCTGTGTAGCCTCCTACCCCCAAACTCAGTTTATAATAGTAGTGAGCCTTTAGTTCTCATTCATTAATCTATAGATCTGTTACAGTGGCTGTGCTTTTTAGATGTCTTGATAAAGAAGATGGAGTAGAATTGAGATACTTTTGGTGAGGGACGAGGCTGCTGGTAAGTATGTCAGGGAGAGTGTTAGAAATCATTGTTAGACTTTGTTGTATAAAAGGTATAATGATCACTATGGTAGCGTTCTTCTGTTCTAAATTCTGTGATGCCATTGACTCCATACTGGATGAGACTTCTAGTCCCGTAGTTTTCTGTGCCGTGACTACTTCTCTTTGATTCTAACCTAGACTCCTTGCTACCTTCTGCATATTTGATCTCCTTTAAACCTTGACCTTCCACCCTACTTACCCTGTTGGATACATCAAATGTTTTAATTTCTTTGCTCCTGAAGAGTTTCTGTTCACCGTAAGGAAAATCATAGAGCCATATAAGCTGTTGCTTTTCCAAATCTGTGGCTGTCAGCACTCCTCAGAAATCATCTGCGTACTTCTGAATCCACTCGTTCTTATATTCTCATGGTAGCTTCCTATTGGGAAAAGCACTGACAGCCATGATTTGCAGGGGAGGACTTATAAATTTGGCTCATGGTTTTAGTCCATGGCTAACTGCTTCAAGGCAGAGACATCCTGGGGGAAGGGTGAGGCAGAGCCAGGATTCACACGTCATGATGTGTGGGAAGCAAAGCACAGGGAAGGCTGCCCTGAGAGTCACTGTCCAGAGGCACAACCCCAGTGGCCCACCCCTTTTCATTGGGCCCCACCACCTAACAGCACCGTCAGCTATGAACACCAGTGGATGAACTCAGTCCACTGATAGCGCCCTGACCTGCAATCCAGTCAGCCATCTACGAGCTGTTTCAGTTTCGTCTCCCTCTGTAGAATTGCTCTTCCTACTACTTTATTGTTCTTTATTGGAATAAAATTTGTCCTGAATTTTCAGAGAAAATAGAAGCCAGCACAAGCAAAAATATTTACCTTTTAAGTGTTTTCCATAAAAATACGTTGTACTTATTATCATTTTTTCCATATGCTTTGAAAAGCTAATGAATGGATGTCACACATAATTTGAAACTCTGTTTCCTTATAATGTAAATCTATATATTCATTTCCTCTTTCGTACCTCAGACCCTCTTCTGCTACTTCCTTTATGCATACTGAGTTGCTCATAGGTCTCCTTAAACATGTGGGGACATGAAAGAGAATCCTTCACTGAATTCCTTGTCATATTCATAGAATGATACTGTACCCATTGGCTACTGAACCTGCGTGTGCATGGCAAAATTAGGAAGCTTTAAGAAATACCATTCCTGGATCTGATTAAAACATTTAGGGTGGAATCTATTATTTTCTAATTATGTAACATGTGAAAAATGACAAATTATCAGATTAAAAATGTGTGTATATATTTTAATTGAAGCCAATTATTATCTAATATAAACATAATGTACGTTACACATAATTACCTAGTTTATAATGAGAATATTTTGTATTAAGGTAATAATGTGGATGAGGAATAGATTGAATTGTTTTAAGATACTTTGAAAAATTATCTATTTTTTATTCTACATGAAATAGTACTTATTTTGTAATAAGAAAAAAGGAGCAGTGGAGAATAGCACTGTCCTGTACCTTCGCTCACTGTTAGATTGTCCCTCACCTGTCCTCAATATAGATGTCTTCCATACTTGTGCTTGATCTTCCTGCAGCAATAGTTGCTACTGAGTTTGTCTAATTTCTTTAAATTCTCTCCTTTCCTATTTTTGTAGTTTCTATCTTGCTTAAGTAACCACCCAAGCGATAAATGATCTCTCTGCCACTCCTAATAGCCAAACATTGCCTCTTATCCCCTCTGAAATAGGTTTCAAATGCATTCTTTTTTTTTCTAAGTGACTGTCTTCACTGTTGTGGTGTGGGAGAACCAGCTGACTGTGAAACCCAAGGACGGTGGGTTTCACTGAAAACTCAAGAAAGAGTGAAGTCTGGTCATACCATTGGGATTAGGAATTGTAGGTTGCTTGGGACTTTTACCAAGTATTTCTGAAATACTTTAGGGCCTCAGTAAATATAAGAAACTGGAAGGAAGTGAAGATGGTAGTTACGAGTTTAGACTGTTGATGGCAGGCTAACCATGGGATTAAAAATTAGGTTATTGATATTATTTCAGCATATGTAGCAGTTCATCTTATTTGAATGCTGAGAATTGAGAGCCTGAGCAGAGAGAGTGTTTGAAGACATTAGAAAACAATTGAAAAAAAAGATAAAAGAAACAAATGGAAGCTAGGAATTAGCCTTAAGAAAAAGAGAAAAAAATGCCTTTTCCTTGCCGTCTGCAGGGAAGGAGGTACTGGGCTAAGCATACCATAGGGTTGTGGGTTTGACAGCAGAAAGCTGCCGGAGTTCTGCTCCAGCAGCTCTGGCTTTCACTGTGAAATAGCAAACTCCTTTCTTCTGCAAGAATGCAAGTTTATCCCTGAGGAGGTACTGGAAGCTATTCAATAGGGGAACCGATTTTTTCTCTCTCTCCCTCTCCTTCTCTCTGTCTTTCTCTCATTGTTGTGATTTTCTTCTGTAAGGCCATAGGCTTCTATAAGTCTAAGCTTGTTGTGTAAACCCCAGAATACTTAGGACCATTTATGGCTGAATATCCAGGGTGCAGCTGGAATCAGTTACTTGGCTGGGAATGGTGTCTTGTCTTGGCAGTGCGGCCCAGTAGACCCTGTGTTTTGACAGACAAACAGTTCTTTTCCTAGTGTAGCTGTCATAGACTCCGCTAACACTTTTAAGGCCAAGTGCCTGCGATAGACTGAAAGTCTGTGTTTCCCCAGAATTCATGTGTCTGTATTTGGCCAATCTGATGGCAGTTGGAAGTAGGGCCTTTGCGAGATAATTAGATCATGAGGAGAGACCTCTCATGGACAAGATTAGCTACCCTGTAAGAAGAGCTGCGTGAAAGATGGCTGCCTTTGCCACGTGAGGCTACAGCCTGACAACAGCACTATGCAGCCTGGGAAGAGAGCCCTGACTGACAGCCCCAACATGCTGGCAAACTGAACTTGTGCAAAAAACTCCAGAACCAGGAGACATAAATACTTATTGTTTAAGCAATTCAGTGTCTTGTCTTTATTACAGCACCCCAAGCCAGGACAGGTGCACTCTGCATATCTCGTGTGCACGCAGTAGACAGTGTGATGGACCGCGACTGTCCTGTGTACACTGTAGAAAGTGAGAGCGCACAGAAAGAAGCCGGAGGCCGTGTAGCCGTAGCGGGATTTCAGTCCTGGGTACGCCATCGGGTAGCTCTGGGACTTGATCTTTGTTGTTTTCCCTCTGTGCTCCTGCTTCCCCATCTACCAAATGAAGATTGTAATGCTTTGTAGAACTTTGGGGAATAATTGAGTTAGATAGGGAATGTCAAACACTAAGGGCAGTCTGAAACTACTTGTCTACGATCACTTTCACTAAGACATCCTGTGTTTTTGTTACTGTGATTAGCTCTTCTACTGGAGTAAAGCTCTCTATTCCTCTGTCATTAGTTTTGACACAGTCTCTATGCAGTTTTTTTTTTTTTTTTTTTTGAGGAAGTACACCTTTGATAGTTTTAAAATGTGTGATCTTTAGAGTCTGGGATAAATTTTTACCTCATCACCATTAAGTTTGTGTGCTGGTGTTGGTAATCATCTCTAAACCTCCTACTAAACAGGACTCTAGAGAAAAAATACAACTATTTTGTTTGTTTAAAAGCCTGTCAACCCAACTCCAAGCTTCCAGTGAAGTTTGCAAGTCTTAAAAATTTTTATTGTTTTCTCTTTAGAAACATCTCCAGCTAGCCAAATGGAATTGTACATATTTACTGATGAGGCTCTCTTCTCCTTGCTACATTTCTGTGTTTCTCCATGTGGTCTTTTCCTTTATAATATTTATGCCAATATTCTCAATAAAATCCTGAGAAATACTGTAAAAGAGTAGAAGTGAAGAAACATAGGGTACCTGACTGTAACATTTTTAAATTTTAGTAGCTTTCTTGAGATAGGATTCAGACAGCATGAAGTTCATTCAAAGTGTGCAATGCTGTTGTTTGGTGTGATAAGTAAGCAGTTGTACAGCTCCACCAAGTGTAGGACATTTTTACCAGATCCAAAAGAAGCTCTATGCACTGTAGCTGTCATCTTACAATTTCCCCAGCCCTGTGGTATCACTGACCTACTTTCTGCCTCTGTAAATTTGCCTACCTTTAATCTTTCTCTGTTTTTCTTTGCGGTACTGGGGATTGAACTCAGGGCCTTGTGAGTTTGTGGTAGGCAAATGCCCTACCACAAGCCACATCCCCAAGCCCTTTTAATGTTTCATTTAAATACTATCATGTAATATGGGTTCTTTTACCGACCAGAATGTGTATAACATTCTGTGGTATTACAGTTATATTAGTATTTCATACTTTTAACGACCAAATAATATTCCATTGTATGAATGCACAGTATTTTAGTAACCTTTTGATTTATGAAGTAATAGTGCTATGAACATTCATAAACAAATTTTGTGTGGACATATGCTGTCATGGAACATGGGTATACAAGTTGTAATGGAATTTCTGGGTCTACTAATAGCTGTATCTTTAGCTTTGAAAAACTTTCTGAATGGTTTACAAACTGGCAAGATTAAACTGGCAGAGTGAGTTTTTTGAGTTTTTCTACATCTTCAAGAATAGTGTCCATTTTTGGCTATAACCACCCTAGTGTGTGTGATGGCATCCCATTGTGGTATTGCATGTTCCTAATCATTAATGACATTGAACATCCTTTTGTGCAGTTATTAACCATTCCCATATCATCTTGGTGGAAATGTCTATTCAGGTCCTTTGATTGCTTTAAAAAATGTTCTGTCTTTATTGTTGGATTGTAAATGTTCTTCATATATTCTAGACTCAGGTACCTAATCAGATATGTAATTTGCAAATGTTTTCTTCCTTTCTTTAGTTTGTCTTTTTACTTTCTTGATAGTGTCCTTCAGTGTCCAAAAATTTCAATTTTGAATTTGAGTTTATCAATTTTTTTTCTTACCTATACTTCTGATATCATATTAAAGAACCAAGATCACAATAATTTACTTTATATTTTACTCTAAATATTTTATACTTTTAGCTTTTATAGTGTGCATTTGTTTTACATTAAGGGTCCACATTTATTCCTCTATATGTAAAAATCCAGTTGTCCCAGGATTATTTGTTGAAAAGACCATTTCTTGATGAACGTTATTAGTTAGTCAACCTTGTCAAAAATCAGTTGACCATGGGGATATGCCCCCTCAGCTTGGACTGGTTTCCAAGGAGGTACTTAAGAAAGAAGATTATATTTCAGAATACAGAGCAAAGCTCCTGGACTCAAATCCATGCTGAAATCAAGAAAGTCATAAATGGGTTAAACTATGTGAAACAGCCTGATACAGCATGAAACAATGAACTGTAGCGCATGGTATGTCTAAAGACAGCCTTCTTGCTTGCTTTAAGTGCTTGTGTACATGGAGAGATAGAGTTCAAAGAATTGGACAGTAGGGGGAAAACATATTTCAGAGCCAGTCTTGTCTCATAGGATGTTTGTAGCTGCCTTGGATCAATAATATTGACATTATTGCTTTAGCACTTCTCTTCCATTTCTTCTGCTTCCAGTTTATTCTTTGATATAGTCTTTTTAAGCAAAAAATATACCTCTTTCTAATTTTAACCATTAGTTTTTCTCCACTTTATTGCTGTTAAAAGATTACAATATAAAATGATGGTCAAATTCAGATCAAAAGCAAACTGTGGTGTCTTAGTTTCAGTCTAGATTGGGCTGCTATAACAAAGTACCAGGGATAGATGGCTTATAAAAAAACAAACAAACGAATAAAATCTTAGTGTTTTGAAAGATAGCAGGTTGAGATACAATGCCACTATGCTTGGTATCTGCTGGAAGCCCTTTTCTGGCTTGCAGACTGTTGATTTCTTCTTATTTTTTCTCATAGTGGGGATTGAGTGAGCAAAGTTTCTGTTGGCTCTTTTAGAATGGGTGCAATGCCATTCGTGAGGGCACTACCCTCATGGCCAAATCACCTTACAAAGGGTCCCATTTTCTAATACCATCACCTTGTCAGGGAAGGAATTTAATGTTTGAATTGTAGAGGGGCATTGAGATTCAATTCATAACAAATAGCTCAGAGTGAAGTAGAACAGCTCAGAGGTTGATATTATAGGCAATAGATGATAGCAAAATCAGTGTTGTTATTTGTAAGATTCAAATTATGTTCACTTTTGCTCAAGTGTACATGGCAAGCATTGTTTGAATGACTTTATAGACTCAATTGTTATGATACAATTTAATATACTCTTGGAATGGATCAAGTAAACTAAAATAGACTAAGTAAAATGAAATGCTTATTTTCAAGGATATTTGTACTACCTACAAATACACTCTGGAACAGTGTGTGTGTGTGTGTGTGTGTGTGTGTTTAATTATTTTGTAGTATTGGGAATTGAACCCAGGAACTTCTTAATATACCGGGGATCGAACTCAGGACCCTGTGCTTGCTAGGCAAGCGCTTATTCCACTGAGCTATATCCCCAGCCAATATACTATATCCCCAATATCTTTTACAGTTTTTTTGTTCATTTATTTGTTTGTTTTTTAAATTGTGAGACAGGGTCTCAGTAAGTCACTTAACTTGCCCAGGGTGGGCTTGAACTTGAGATCCTCTGGCCTCAGCCTACCAGAGTACTGGGATTATAGGGATGTACCACTGTTTTTGGACTGTTAAATAGAAAGATAAAAATTGTACATATTGCTGGACATGGTGGTGCATGCCTGTAATCCCAGTGCTCGGAAGGCTGAGGCAGGAGGATCATTGCAACTCAAGACTAGCCTGGACGACAATGTGAGCTCAAGGCCAGCCTTAACCGCATAGTGAGACCCTGTCTCAAAAAGATACACACAAAAAAACCAAACCTGTACATATTAATGGATATCATCTAACATTTTGATACATATATAATGTGTAGTATTCAAATCAGTTTAACCATACCTTTTTGTTGAAACATTTGTCATTTTTTTAAGGGTGAAAATATTCAAAATCCTTTCTTGTAACCTTTTGAAATGTGCAGAACATTATTATGCATAGTTCCAGTTTGTGTTGTGCAGACAGCAGAATTTCTTGCTCCTGTCTGTGGCATAGTATGCACTGATCATCCTGTCTCTTTCCCTGCTTCTCCCCACCCCTCAGCTCTAGTGACCATGATCCCACCTGCAGCTCTGAAGCACTGAGTTCTTTGTGTTAGATTTGGAGAAGGAGGATAAGGGGTTAAGACGAGGCTCGGTCACAGAATGTCACAGCAAGCAGAGCAGCTCTGCTTTTACATAATTTGAAATAGTTTCTTTCTTGGGGTTCTCTATAAAACCTATCTTGAAATAATCGAATGGTTTCACCTGCAGAAAGTAAATAGTCTGGGAAATAAGAAAATGGTTTGATTACCACTGAATTAAGCCTCAGAGTAAGCCACATTATGAACTTCATGCAATAAAATGAAATATTAATGAAAAACATTTAAGAGAAAATATAATGCACACCACTTGATTTCTTTGAAATAACCATAGGGTTACAGAGAATAATAAGAGTTAAAATTTTAGCCTGTCTTGAAAAGAAATTAAAACACTGAGTTTCAAAAGCTATCAATTACAGCTAGAACAATAACAGGAGGCAGTGTCTCATGCTCCTTCTGCATTTGATCCACAAAACACAGAAAATGATTTCAGTGCCTATTTTCTCAATTCTCCCATGGACTGTACCTAACAAGTATTATTCTAGATGCATAGAAGTTAATTTATTGCATACAATGGATCCTTAGGACATTAGGGCTTAATTCTGTTAGTGAAACCTGGTTGAGCAGGCAGGCATGCCTTGTTACTAAAGCTCTGATCCCAGCATTGATGAGGATATGGTCAGTTGAGTATTCTCGTATGCTGCTGGTGGGAGGATGAATCGAAACTGCCTGTTCAGAAAGTAGCTTCTTAATCTGTACTTGGGACCCTAAATACATTAAACCCGACATCCTCCGCCTGACTGTACCTTTTTGCAATTGATAGCAGGGAAAGAGATTAGACAAATGCTTGTGCCTAGAGGTCTCATAATAAAATTTGTTTCAGATTTCAGTATGGATATTTTCTAATCTGTGGCAAAGATGCTGTTCCTATCTTTGAGCTGCAGCAGCTAGACATATTTTGCCAATCTTGGTTCAGTCTTTTCCGTGTTGTGTATAGTTTTTCCATGAAAGTATTTGCTAGTAAATGTTATCATTAAGACTTTGTAACACAACTTGTACTATCAGATTTTTATATCATATCTACTATTTATCATACTTAAGAAAATTAATACTGTCTTTATACTCAGTTAGATTCAGATTTCCCTAATATACCACTGTTAATATACTGTTAGGTGCATTTATTTCAGTTTGTTTCCATGTTATGTGACTTTTTTATTTTTTCCCTTTTTGCCTTGTTAAATTTTCTAATTATATGAATTGTTTACCTGGTTCTGTAGTCAATATATAATAGGATACAGTCTTGTGTTTTTCTTTCCATGCACCTAATTACTTCTGTTTAGTTTTTGGCTTATATTTTAATATTTTTTGAAGTCATAAGCAACTAGATATATTTATTGACCTCCTTTTCACATAAAGATGATCATAATATTAACATTATTCCTGTAATAAGCATAGTTAATTTCATTTAAAGTCACACTCTTTTATTCATGAGGCCCTTTTTTCCATATATATCTTAAATGAAAGTGGTAAAAGAAACTATAGATTATTTGATTTATGTTCTTATTTCCAAGAAGCTATGTATGACAGAATTGAGCACCATGGTTCTTTAAAATAAAGAGGTATTCCTATTGCTTCTGAATTCATGGCATTCTGGTGTACTCTAGAGACTTTTCTTGAAAAGCATACCTAATGTCAACTGATGTATGTTAAAAAGCAGTTTCCCTTGAGACAGTGCTACACGTTTTAAGATCATTCCCAGGGTAACAGCTACCAGCAGAAGTTGAAGAAGAATGAATCTGTATGTGCAAATGAGGGGAAGAATTATCTGGAAGGGAAACGAGGAGGAAGTGAACAGTGCTGGCATATATGTGAGAAAGGGCGACTGCCCTCCACCTTCCCTACAGCACGGTGGCCCTCCTGTAATACTGCATGAGGGCAGTTCCTTAAGGAATCCTGACCCTGTATTCTTTGATATGATTAAGTCCTCCAGCTTCCACTTTTACAAATTCATCACGATAATTCATAAATTCTGCATGATGCAAACTTGGAAATAATTAAATCCTGTAGGAGGAGGCTGCTTAATGGCTTCAAAGAGTTGATGTTCCCAATATTTAACAACTGTTAAGGCCTGAAGGAGATCAACTGAGAAGAGATTGGGGGGTGTTATGGTTTATATCTGCATGCCACGCCTAAACCTCATGCACTCAGAGGATTTGTGAATGGACACTGGGTTGTAGGGCTCTCACAGCTGGCTTGCTGTTGGAAAGTGAGGCCTGTTCAGAAAAGGCAGATCAGAGGGACCTTGACTTGGAAGGAGGTATCTCCTCTCTCTTCTTTTAGCTCCCTGCTTCCTGGCTGCCTGGAGGTGAGGAACTTTCTCCCTTCCTGGCCCTATCCACCATTCCTTCTTACCTGGGAACTGGTGTACTATAGACCAAAAACGTGAGGCAAAATAAACTCACCCCCTGTAAGTGGCAGGTGTAGTGAGAAAGTGGCGGCTGTAGTTGAGTCTTGTGAGAAAGTGACTGAGTGACGTCACCCACGCGGGCCCATCCTGGCTTTATATGAGCCCTGACTGCTACGTTGGACAAGTATCTTGCCTCACTTTGTGGCAGGGATTGGCCTAACTGTATACCATGCTCTCTTGAAATCTCCCTGAAGCAGGGATGGCTCTCCATTGCCTCTTTTGTGGCTGTTGTTTACTGTGGGTCTGGGACTGAACTCAGGGCCTTGCACACACTGGGCAAATCCTCTACCACTGAGCCCCATCCTCAGCCAATAAGCTGACACCATTCCAACCATGCAGAAGGACGATTTGCATGTAAAGTACTCTGCTAGTGAGTGGAAGGGTTGGGAATATTTGAAGGTGGCTGACATTTAAGAAATTTATGTGGGGATGATTACATTAGAAAAGGAAAGATTGTTGAGTGTGAGATAAACAGAACATTTGTGTGCCTGATGCAGTGACCTTAGTTAATGTTTGATCGACTGTGCTGGAAGTGTGTTTGCAGTTCGTATTAAACTGCAGCACACATCATTTCTTTCCCATATCTCGATTTAAATTTTATCAGCTGCTTTTGATTCTGTGGACAAATAGAATCTTTTGCATTTTCAACTATGATGATAAATTTAAGCCTGTTAATGATAAAATACCCATTAAACTGTTTGCTTTGGAAATGTGCATGCTCTAAATTAATGAACAAATGTCTGATGAAATGTTATACTATAATACTTTTTGCAAGGAAGAAAAATGTTCTTAAAATTTTATCAAAACAACAATAACAAGCACATATTACTTGGGCTATCTATTCTTCAATGTAGTAATGTCTAATTTAAAAACCTTCAAATATTTATTCATTTTTGTGACCTGTGGCCTGTACCTATTAATCGTGCAATCTCTTGGTGAGAATATTATTAAATTATTTTATTATTACACTAGTAACTACAGACTTAGATTGTTTAATGGTTTCAATGTATATTGTCTGTTTATATTCAAATTCTCAATTATTACTTTCTCATATTCTGTATTCTGTATTTCAATGGTCATATTTCTGGGCTTTATACTCAATTAAACCTAAATCTGAAGTTACCTATAACAGTTGCTTTAAAAGATGATTTTCTATTTCAGAATTTTTTTGACTTGTTAATTTAGGAAATTATTTGCTATTCTTTAAGTTCAATTTGATCTGGAAAATCATTGACAAACCTTTAAGCAGAGAACACCTGTATACAACAATGGACCAGTTTTACCTGGGCAGTTGTTTCCAAAATGTAGTGTGGAGGCCAGCAGTCTCACCAACAGTGGGTGTGTGTTAGAATTTCAAGTGACTGAGGTTTGCCTTTGATTTTAAATCTTAGAGAGTGAGGTCCAGAATTACCATCCCCAAGTGATTCTGGTGTGAATTAAACCGTGAGAACCACTTTCCTAGAAAATCTTCTTGTGTAGTTATGTACTAGTTAAAAGAAGCAAGTAATTGTCACATATGCTGAGGAGTTAAATTTAGTTGTATCCTCAGGCCTATATATCATACAGTTTACATTAAGTACTTAGTTGGATTAATTTTGTTTTGTATACTCAGGGTGTAAGTCTTACAGGATTAACATGAAAATGAATTTGGATAATCTGGTTTAAAAGTATGCTCTTTAGATATACTCTGATATGTCTTAGAACTGTTTACCATTGTTTTATTTTTAGCTGTATTAAATTGAATTTCACAAGATATACATTTAAGTAAAATGTGTCTATCAACCTTTGTTACTTTGCCTTCTGTGCTTTCCTAAGTCAAATTTTATTTAAAAACAAAAGCAGTGCTATTCAGTATTTTCTATCATTTGATGCTTAATTTTATATATTTATTGCATAATATTATATACTTCATAATTCTGTCTTATAATTGTATCTAGATATACTCGAGTGGTATTTTTCTTCTGCTCTTCCTCCTCTTCTTTTTCAATGCTAGGGGTTGAACCCAGGGTCTCTTACATGCTACCTAGTCAGGCACTCTGGCACTGAGCAATAGCCGCAGCCCCTCTTCTGTTTTAACTAAACATTTCATGTTAATTTTATGAGAGCAGATCCAAGTGATCTGAATCCAATAATTTTTTTTATTATTTTGTTTCTGGGCATCCATTTTAAAAATAATAATGGGGTTTGACTCCAGGGCTTTGCGCTGAGCTACATCCTCAGCAATTCATCCCACCCCAATCTCTGTTGGAAGTTTTTTATTTGTTGGTTTAAATTTTGTGACACAGTACAGTTAAATTATTGAGTTGCCTAGCTGGGCTCTGCATTGTGATCCTCCTGCCTCAGCCTCCCAGATTGCTGGCTGGGATTAGCCATGTACTACCACATCGGGATTATTTCTTGGCCTTGAGATAAAAGAACCTTATATAGAAAACCTTACATTTTTTATATAAGGTACTTTGAGAAATGCGTATTGGATTTATTAAGAAAGAATGTTTCATATGCTTGCATTGTGGTAGAAGTGGATATCTCAGTTGTTGTTCAGGAAGAAGCAGTATTTAATAAAGGAAGGAGAAGGGGGACCTCAGGGCGGATGAATGATTGGAGAAACAGTCAAGGAAATTGAAGACTGTGGTAGTGGAGATGCTGAGGAGAGATTTATGTGGCTTCATGGAGAAATCTTAAGTAGTTTCATGTGTATATGCTTCATAGCTTCTGGTTGCCCATATGAAATCTTTGGTGTGTTCTGCATCACTTATGAGTTTTGGTGTAGTGTTTTTTCTTTCAGGGCACATGTGAAGATATTCTAAATTTGCTTTGAATGTGTAGGTTTGGGAAAGAAGATGTTCAGCAGGGAGAGTCTACGTCTGAGTTTCCTTGAGGTATTAGCAGCGTGAAACACTTGATGTGACAAAAAGTATATATTTTTCCCAGAAGGTAGAATTATAAATAAACTATGTATATTTTTGCACTTGTAGATCATTAAAACAATTAAAGAAAATATGACATATTAAGAAAGTACTTTTTATTCAAATATTAATTTTTTAAAAATAGACTTAAAACTCAAGTAATGGCAAACTAAGGAACTATTTCAACTGATACTCAAAATATTTTCACAGTGCTGAGAGTAGATCTTTTGAATATCTCTGCACATACAGAGTTCACATATCATTGAAGTTTCTTCTTTAAAGTAACAGTCTTATTTATAGTTGAATTTTTAATACATACCCCATGTTTATCATTTTGGTTTGCTATTAATTTAGTATTTTATTGGTGAAATATTCATTTTTATAACTAATTTCAGTTTACCAGTGAGCAGAGTCTACAATAAGCACAAGTTGAATATTTAATGCATAAACGAATGACTATACACTTTTAAGTTTTGGTTTAAGCCATACATGATCTGCTGCTTGTCTTAAGTTTATTAATGATATGAAGTGTTTTCCATACACAGAAATTAAGTAAATTCATATGTTGTTACAGTACCTAGATACTTAGATTTCAAGTCCCCCCCCTTAACTGTGGATTAAACTTTGTTTTGTAAAGGTTATGATAACCTACATGTCTGACATTTTTGGTGAAAGATGTATAATAATGCTGATTGTGTTGACCTGCCCTTGAATGTACATTGCCTTTAGAAATTTTCAGGTTATCTTCAAGATGAAAAACAGGACAGAGAACTTTTGGATGTATTTTTGTTTAAACATCATTTCTTGTTCCTGGGTCACCTGTGTTGTTTCGGTTGGCTAAGAGTGAAGATATTCTGAGCTCCTGGGTAAAAGACTTGCGGGGAAAGGATGAAAGCTGTCCTGGAAGAGTTTACTTCTGCTTTTATACTGTCTTGGTGATGATGTCCTATCAGTCAGCAGCGAAGTGCACGTGGCAGACTGCTGGACTTTTTTATACAGTGAAGTATTTCAGGCATAAACAAATAGGGAATAATGTAATAAGCACTTGTGTGTACACCACTCACCATATTGATATTACTGAGGCTTCATGTGTTCTCTTTCTTTTGCCCATAGTGAATCACTATAATCTAATATTTCTGTTTTAGTATTTTTATTACATACATGTCTTTCTGTGTTACTTTTTTACAGATTTTATGAACTTGATATAAATGATATACCTATGTACTCCTTTAAAACTAGCTATATATGAAATAATATATATCTCCTAAATAACTCACTCTATTCCATTTTATACTGTTGTATAGCATTTCATTGTTTACTCTATGAAAGGTAATTATGCACTCATTTTGTGACTAACAAAATTTTGATTTCCTACAGCTTATTTGTACTGCAGACAGTTCTTTGGTGAATATTTCTGAGTGCTTTCTAATGTACATTTATGACAATTTCTGTGGAACATTGTGTGAGAATAAAGTTATTGGACTCAAGGGTTACTAGAAATTTAACTTTGTTATATAATGCCCAAAATTTTAAACAGTGTATACCTCAGCAGCCTTGTTGTTTTTCTACTTAACACTTAGAAATGTTTAAGTTTTGCCTGTTCAGTATATGGAAAATGGCATGTGATTTTTGTTTGAATTTGCAACTCCCTGGTTGAGTATCATTACATGTGTTATCCAAATGTCATTCTTTGAGTATATTCTTTGCCCATTTTCTATTTGTTTCTTGATTTATGATGTTCTTCATATATTTTGTATGCTGTTTCCTCCTTACAGTATGGTTACCTGGTTTGTAGATTTTCTTGTTGTTCTATCTTTAAATTTATAGTTTTAGCAGTCAAATTGACCAGTGCTTCCTAAGTTTTCTAGGGCTTTTGCATATATTGTTTTAAAAACTCCTTTTCTTTTCCATACTGAAATTGAATCCAAGACTTTCAAACTTCTAAAATGTCCCAGATGGCACTGTAACTTGCAGTCCCCCGCTGCAGCCTCTCAGAGTCCTGGGATTATGGGTGTGCACTAATACACCCAGTTTAAAAATCCTTTCAAACCCCCAAATTGTAAATGTATTGTCTTTATTTTGTTCTAAGCATGTGAAAGTTGTATATGCTGCATTTAAACGTTAATCTATATTTGTATGATTGTGCGATACATTATTATAGGTTCATTTTTAATTATTAAAATAAGGATAACTAATTTTCCAGTACTACTTATTAAATAGTATCTTTTATTTACTGTTTTTCATTTCACCTTTATTATATGTTGGCTGCATTGAGTTTACTATTACTCATTTTGGCTTTCTTCCTAGATTTGCAATATAGATTTCTTTTACCTCATGTAGTTCATACAGCCTTATTTTTTCTTATTTGAGCCATTTCTTTAGGTTTTATTTGAGATCTGTTACATTTTTCTAAATTGCTACATATTATATTATTTTAATTATTTTTCATCATTTTTTCTTATGTGCCATGTTTTGTAATTCTTTTTGATTGTATCATCTTTTTGTTGATTTTTTTTAAAAGAACTTATTTTCTTTTACATTCTATTTATTGATAAGTATACTAATTGAATTTACAATTAAAAATGTCATACCCTTTATTTAATTTTAAGGTTTCTTTGCAGTGCTGGCAATCCAACCCAGGATCAAATGCATGCTTAGCAATCACTACCATTGAGCTGCATCTCAAGCCCCAGATATGTTTCTTATGTTTAAAATAGGCTGCTTTCTCTAAATGCCTAGTAACGTTATGAAATTAGAAAATAATATTTTAGGGAAAGTTTATTTTGTACAAGTGAGCAGTAAATCATAGTTTACTTGAAACATGAAATAACAGTCCTGCCAAGCTATTGTTAACTGATCTTCTTTGTCTCTTTTAGATGGCTGGAACCCATTTTCATACCCTTATAAGAAACTGGATTATGGAAAATGGGAGCTATATATCCCGCCCAAACAGAACAAATTTGTAATGGTACCACATGGATCCAAATTAAAGGTATTTTTATTGGTTATCATTTTGTTTTTATCTTGTTGTAAAGTTCAACCTAAAATATTAGACTGTCCAACCAGTGCATGGTAATGATGGGAGAAACAGTATGAATGTCTAAATAGAAAAATGTGTATCAGAGAATTACACTGTCTTACATTAGAAGTGTTTGACTGTCAGGTTTCAAGTGTCTTCATTACATTTTCTCATTGCTGAGACAAAATACCCAACACCCTAAGGTAAAAGAGGAAAAGGTTTATTTAGCTCACAGTGTGTAGAAGTTTCAGTCCGTGATCTAGCAGGGTGGCACATGACCGAGGGGCAACCATTTATAGCAATGGAAAACACCAAAAACAATAAGACACAGGAGACTTAAGAGTGTTTCTGTTCCTTATATGGCATGCTGCTTACCTACCCTAAGATGGGTGCAGCACTCACGTTCTTTTCCTAACCAGAACTATACCAAACCAATCAGTGGAGTGGTTTACTACCCTTAATCCCAGCAATAGCTGGGGATATAGCTCAGTGGAATAAGCGCTTGCCTAGCAAGCACAGGGTCCTGAATTCCATCCCCAGTACCGCAAAAAAAAAAAAAAAAAAAAAAAAATCCCAGCAATATAGGCTCTACATTCAGCCACTTCTGAAAAGCACCTGTCACCCCTTTGCTTTGCTCCTTCTTTCTGCCCACCATCCTGCCTCGGAGCCAACTGAGTATGGAATGAAACCTCCACAAACTGTGAGCTAAATAAACCTTTCCTCACTTAACTTCAAGTGGCAGCTATTTTGTTTTAGCAACAAGAACTCTGTTGTGTCATCAGGTGTTTAGAAGCTTTTTATAAGAAATGATGTAGAAAAAGAAATCTAGGAATTTGACCTTGGAAAACACAGAGTTTAATTCAAAGTAAAGCCTATCTTCAACAAATATAGAAAGGATTTTTACCTGTAAAGAGAGAGTTGAGAAAATTGATGGTGCCGTGAACCACATCAAGTGTGAGCAGAGGAGCTATGTTGGGTACCTCTCTGCATTTTGGGGACAGAAGTTTTCTGTTTTCTTCCTCATCTGTCCTCTGATTTCAGTGATCTTTCAGTGATCATCTTCTGTGCCGGGGCCTCCTGGGTTGGCTCGGGGGCCTGTCTACGGCAGGTAGGCTGAGCAGCCTCCATAGTCCTCCTCCTCTGGCTGACTGTTGGGATTCAGCATCCGTGTCTATAGAGAAGCCGCCTGGCCTTCATTAAAGATGCTTGGCCAGTGGACTCCTGAGGCCTGGATTACAGCTTCAAGGCCCTCAGTTACACAGGAAGTGCTATGAATGCCTTCAGCCTTTACTTTATTTGATCCTATGCACACACAGTTGTGTGTAGTATTTTGTGTCCCTGCATCTCTTTACCTTCTTCTTTAGTCAATTATCACGAGCCCTGTGACTGAATTATTTTTATTAGCATTTGTTACATTTCAGTATTAATTGATTATTTAAAGCATATTTAAAGTACAAATACATAATAACATGTGTTTTGCAGGTTTAAGTGTTTTTTTTTTAAACAATGAAATAATAAAATTACTATCACATGGCTACCTATAATGTAGTTACCAGAAAATCATACTGTATGAAAAAAGGAGACGTTTTAATATGAAGAAGTAGCTGAAGTTCTTTTTAATCTTTAGTAAATTAGAGAGAAAGTAACTACAGTATATACAATAAGAGGGATTTAAATTTAATATAAATAATCCTTTTTCCATATCTGTATAAGCTCCACAGAGCAAGGCCTTTGCTTTCTGTTTGCTGTTACTGTGTATTCTGAATTCAAAGAATGAAACCTGGCAAAAAAGACACTCAGGAAGTGTTTATTGAATAAAGCCGCTTTTTCAGCCCTCCTTTGTGGGAACCTATCAAATAACTTGATTTGTGTGTAGTTTATAAGGCCCAATTATATTTAAACTGCAAGACCAGGCAATTATTTCTTTTTATTTTTGTAATATTTTCTAATTTTAAAAGCTGAATTTAGTATTTAAAAATGTTGGAGAATTTTTTCTGCCTTTTTCCAGGCAGAAAATGTCATGATCTCTGACACTATTTAGAGTAAATGTGTATAAGTTACTTTCACTGTTGTTTCTCTACACGTGCTAATGACATTCACATTGGGCATCTCTAATCCAAAAAGTGAAAATCAGACACTTTTCAAGGCATGACGTGATGTCCCAAGTGGAAAATTCTGCACCATTAACTTGTTTCACTCTCAAGTTACTAAAAATATGGCATGAAATTTTCTGGATGTTTTTTTATGCAACATAAAATCATTTTACAGTATTTCTATTTTAGTCCCTGCCCAAGGTACTTCATTATTTATATGCAAATATTCCAAAATCTTAAATATGTCCAGTTCTGTGGAATTCCAATAAGGGATATTCAACCTCTACCAGTAGTAAATGATGATTGATACATATTGGGAATCACGTTAGACGTATACAGTTTCGGCTTTTATAATATGCCATGTACTGTGATTTCCTTCTGACTTTATCTTAATGAAGTTATGCAGTGATTTTAGAATGGCTTTCACATTGTCACCTGGCCTTTAAAATTCTATGTTTAACAGTAAAGAACCCTTGAGCTAGTATTAGGTAAACTGTTCATGTTGTTTCCTTATTATTGTTGTCAGAAAATTTCAGTGGAGATGATGAACTAGAAATGTATACCAAAAATACTATTTAGACTTTTAGCCATTTCAAATCTTAAGCAAACATTTTGATGCTATTATAATATGCATTAATGCAGTGCTATAATTAGTTATTTGCTTATGGAAAGTGATTATCAAATTTTCTTTGGTGGAGGTGTTAAATTTGCTATAAAAATCAATTAAATTGAAGCTTGTGGTCTTTTATTCTGAAGTTGTCTGTAGATAAATTATTTTGGTAATTAAAAAATCTTGTGTTAAATTAAACTTGAGAATTTACTTTAGTCCACAAGGGATTGACACTTAAGGATATGTCTTTATGAATTATCTAGTAACTATTAATAAAAACGAACCATTCCCTACCACTGAAAAATAGCTCTGTTTTCTTTGCAAAATACCTGGTATTTTCAATTGAACACTCTGAAAAAAAAATATTTAATTGCTTGTATGGTCATGTAAATGTCTCCATTTTAATTAAATGAGTTTTCCAAAAAATAATTAAAAATAACACAATAAGGTAAAATTAAACATGGAAGCCTACAAATAATTAAAAATAACATAAATAAGGAAAAATTGAACATGGAAGGCTATAACATATAGGAAAGAACTCTGCTTTCCTGGAGAAGAGTTAGACATATTATTCATGCCTTTTACACCCTTTTATTTTGCCTAGACAGCCAAACTAATTTACTTTAATATTATTTGTTTTCTAAATAAAAATGTACACCTTTAATAACGTGTTTAAAAAGCACTTCTCAAGTTGTTTCATAGCAGTTTACTACAATTATTAAGAGTCTGCTTTGCATCGGGTGTTTTTAATCTGTGATACTTGCATCGCGTTGTAATATACGTGTGTGACTGTGTGTGCACATTTTAAAAATAAAATGCTACTGGAACAAAAAGGGTGCATGGTGTTTTCATTGTGTGATAGTAACAGAGACATTTAGAGGGATCTGACATTTAGTCGTGCTTGGTACTATGTGAAGAAGTTGATCAGAGCAGTAGAGTGAAGAAAGGGTGAAGAAAGGTATTCTCACTGAGAGTGCTGCTTGATTGAAAGTGTGTATTGATTACCTTCCCAACGGGAAGCAAATGGCATGCTCAAAATAGGACAGATTGAATAGGTATTATTTTTACAATTGAACATATAGGAGAAACCCCACGAGGGTTCAATGGAGGGTAGAGGTGGAAGGCATTCAAATTTTAACCCTGCTTAGGCCACAGGAAACAAGGGATCAATAGCTCGAAGCCCAGAGGGAGACAGAGTGGGCGTCTTGAGAGGAAGACTGAGCTTTGATTGAGAATTGCAGGTAATTCATGGTAATCTTGCAGCAAAAGAGCCGGAGGAATAAAAGAAACAAACGCTTTGGTCTCTCCTTCCTCTCCTTTCTCTGATGTCTTGCTGAGCAAAACTCAGTGGGAAGCTGCAGTTTCAGGAAAGTGGGTCCACATCACGCCCCACCAACCCAGCAGAGAACTGGGTGAACACCGCGCACGTTTTAACTAGCAAAGGGTGGCTCATTTTTCAGAGTTCAAAGCAGGTAAACTACAAAGGTTAAGTGGAGGCAGACTCTCAAGAGCTTCTGTTTTCATTCTTACTTTCACTTCTTTTCTTATTCCGGTTAACACCCAAGTGACTGACAGTGACATTTAGCATTGCCTCCTTTTTGGTTTTTAAGATGTTTGTGTGCTTGAGCTTTTCCTTACCAATCAGTAAAAAACAAACAAAAACAGAGATGTGGAAGCTCTTTAACATTTTCAAAGGCTTATGTCTTCCTTACCTCAGGCTACCATAAAAAAAATGCCATAGAACGGGTACTTCACAGAAATTTATTCTCTCATTGTTTGGGAAGCTAGAATTCCTAGATGTCAGCATGATTGGCTTCTGTCTCAGTTCAGATCTAAAATGTGCCCCAACCCCAGAATTCTCATGGGTGTGAAGAATGGTTTTGTCATGGGGGTCTTTTACCCAGGACTAGATTCACCTTTTGATGAGTCCAGTACTTGAAGGTACTGTTAGGAGAAAGCCATGATGGGCAGTGGGTCTCGAGGGCCATGAGCCAGCAAGGGGTTTGCTTGCCCAGCTCTTCCCTGTGCTTTCTGCCTTCTATGACTTGACTATCGTGGGATTGTTGTAGGCAGCTGAGTTACATGGAAATATTACAGGCAGTCAGACAGGGCCAGGCCCTTGAAGGAATCAGTATGGGAGATACTTTCTCGCAAATGGAGAGGTGGTACTTGCCGTAGGGCCCATCTCAAAATAAAAGATTAAACAAACACACCTACATACCACGCTGGGGATGGACATCCGTGATTGATTGATATTCTAAATACGTAGTGATCACCTTGAAGAGTCCCTGACCCAGCCCCAGGCAGGAAAAGCCCCTGTTACAGAACAGTCCCTGTTACAGCCGCTTGCTATGTGACTCATTTCCCCATTTGATCCTAGTTTAATCAATTTTACCTAAACATGCCCACCTTGTGACTCCCCATTTTTCCCTTACCTTGGACCCACCTCACCTCGTGGTTTTACTCTATAAAAGTCCCTAGAAAAGACAGTCTTGGACAACCCCCTCAGGCCCCCTTCTTTTAGAAGCTTTCTTTCCCTCAATAAATATATTCTGCTCTTAACTTCCATTGTTCCTAAAATGCATTCTTTGATTTATAGAACATGAATTTGTCCCAGATACCTTTCAGGTTGGGAGTTTTTCTGCCCTTTATTGGGCTGAGTAACTCCTTCACCCAGTGCCTTCTGCCGTGTCGTTTTTCCCTTGGAGTGAGCAGACCCTGGGCTGGATCCTCTAAAGTAAGCGTCTTTAAGCTGAGGGAGTCCGGCACTGTGTTGCTGCAAAGGCAAAATGCCTAGGCCAGGCTCTCTCCGTCTCAGCCGCAGGTTCTCTCTGCTCTCCCGCGGTTTAGTTTCTTAGCCCTCCAACTTTGTTTCATCTTTCAAAATGCTATTGAAATTTTGGGGTTCTTTTCTGTCCTCTGTCACAGCCTTTTGCATCCTTGCTATCACTTACCTCAGTGGGCATTTGCTGGATGAGAAAGAAACCCTGTCAGAGTTCCTCATTCTTATTCAAACTTCAAACTATCCTCCTTTAAATGAAAGAAGAAAAAAGTATCTGCTGGGTAGAAAACTATTTTTTGATACTGGTTTTCAATTTGATCGTTGCATTATTGTAGTATGCAATGTTTATAAGATTTTGGTCAAATTGATGATTTCTTCCTTGCAATATCTTTATATATTATTATACGTGATGAAGTTTTTTTTCCCCTGACCTTCAGAAAATCCTTTACTCATTTCATTTGTTAACTCGCTCAACTTAATCAACCTTTAAGACCCTGAAACATCTAATTTGTGGGAGAATGCACAGTTAAAATTAGATGCACTTTCCCTTCCCACAGTGGTGGTAATTCTTTGTGTTTGCAGCATATAATATGAATGTTAATGAACCTAAATAATGTACTCAGAAATGGCCTGTCCTCTGTAGATGAAAATAAAAGCTAGTTAATTGATTGTTTTTCTTTTTTTTTCCTGAAGTTTCCTAGAATGTTGATAGGAAACACAAAATAAATACGTAAGTTTCTAAAGCAGTGTATTTGCTAGTCTGTGGAGTCGGTCTTCTTGCCTTGAACGAGGCACGAGAGAATGGAAGTGTTTCTTTTTATTCTGAGCTCATCCTGTATCAGTGTCTTGATTCAGCTGTGGTGTTTTTGTTTCTTAATATGATAGTAAACAAGTATTTAATTTTACGTTTTCCACACTCAAAGCATTAAATTGTCTTTCCTCGAAGTATATGAAGGAGGAAGACTGAAATGCTTTCTTCATTGTGAATTGCTAGCCTAGCCCAAGAAAGCTCCTCACACACAACATCTACGGTATGCACTACCTGTTGGGATTTATGTTTCACTGTCCCCTCAGAGCCTCCTGTGCTCACAGGTGGGGCTGTGGGGAGGTGATTAGATCACGGGGGTGATGCTCTTGAGTGGGTCAGTCTGCTGATGAGTCCATAGGTAAGTGCAATGTTGGGGGGTGAAGCCTGGTGCGGAGCAGATGGCTCTCAGAGGCTGTGGTCTGGAAGGGTCTTCCTCCAGTCCTCCTCCACCTCTGTCTGCTTTCTGTCTGTCATGCAGGTGCCCTGCCTTGGAGCCAGCTGATTATGGATTAAAATCCCATATAAACTGTGAGCCAAAATAAACCGATTCTCCTTTCATTTGTGGGTGTTGGGTATTGTGTCCACAAGAACAGGTTAGTAACTATGACGCTACAATTTTGACTTATACCTGTTGCTCCTGAAAATCCTGGGGTCAATTTGAATCTTACTCCTTTGCATGAAGTTGGCCTTGTCACTTGGATGTTGTCTTTGATGTTCTACAAAATTGACTATCATTTGTCCTAACACAGACTGTCATTTCTTGCTCTTTTCTTGAAATGGTCATATCTTATCTGATCTTCCTGGTTCTGTCCCTACTAAGACTTGAAATCTCATGTTGTTCTTTTGTTTTAAATCCTTTATGATGCCCCCTGCTTGCCTTCTTTGCCCGTTTGCTTATAGCTGAGGTTTTCAGATCATGTGACTAGAAGTTGACTTGATCAGTGTTCAGGTTTTCTTTCTTTGTTTAATCCACTTTTTCTCCCTACCTTTTTCTTTTTGAGACAGTGTTTCGCTATTCATTTCAAGGTGGGCTTGAACTCACTTTGTAGCCCAGGCTATCCTTGAACTTGCAGCTATCCTCCCGCCTCAGCCTCCCGAATGCTGGCATTACAGGAGTGCACCACCTACCCTTGAGTGAAATAAGGCAGTATTTTCCTGTTTAACTCTCATTTATAATTATCTAAATAAAGATCTTTCAGTTTTAAAATAAATGTGAACACTAGCCCTTTTTACTTGTGTAACTCGTGGCTTGCCACATGCAGTGTCCTCCAGGTCCTGCACTCTGGGCTCCTTTCCGTTTTATCTTTATCCTGTGTGCTGCCCCCACTGAGTTATGTGTGGCTTTGCGAACACTGCTCTGGTTACGTCTTAACACGGCCAGGGAAGCATCCATTTTATGTGCAGTGGCTTGCCCCGTCTCAGCGTATGGCGGTGTGTGGCGCATGGCTCATGTGTCCTGTTGTGTTTAAGGTGAACGTTTCCGGCACCTGGAACTTCAGTGTCCCTGGCTCTTGCTCCAATCCTCTAAGCTTTACAGCCTGTTTCTTCTTCTCAGTGACAAATATGCACTTCATCTATATAAAACAGTTTGCAGCTGTGGTTATAATTCTCATTTAGCCTCGTCTTTTAGACAATGAGCTTTCAAAGGCAGACACAGAACCTTAATTATTGTGTGTCTTTGGGTTTAGTGATATCTGATTTATCATAGCTAATACTTGTCCACATGAAGGGAAAGAAGGGCAGCCACTAGGCAAATGCACATCACCATCAAAATACTTTTGCTCATCATATTACATGGAAAGTAAAAAAAAAATATGTATATAAAATTCTCTCTGATAATGGTAGATTCCTGGAGTTTGAAAGCATCTTAGCCCTATAGAAGTGTTATTTATTGGCAGACGCTTGTTAACAGTAGGATAAGTAAAAAAGAATCCCAAAAAAAGCAAATAATAGTTGAGAAAGCAGAGTTTATTTTAATGAGTCTTTAGCATTTTTTCTGTTGCTTGTTATACAAAGATCCTTGTTAGTCACTGTTTGAGAACTCAATTCTGGAAAAGTTTGCCATTCTCAGGGAGAGTTTTCACACATTTTTATCTCATGGTTCTCCTTTCTGTCAGAAAGCTAACTAGTAAATAAATTATACAATTGGAATAACCACTGTGCCCCTCAGAGTGCTATTTTGTTATTTTTGGTAAATTTTATTGTTCATAAATTATATTCTTTCATTTGTTGTAATTTTTATTACAAATACTTTTATAAATAAGAATATAGAAATGTATGTAAGACTGTGAATAAGGGCTTTACTTTGTAATTATTTCATATTGAAAACCAGATTACATTAATATTTCTTTAAGTGACTGCTTATAAACAGACCATACCTAACTTACATACCTGGTAGTTCACAAGCAGATGGTAAGAGGCTGCACATCAGGTTTACTTTGGCTGTGCTAGAAGTCAGAGTATTTAGTCACTTATATTAGTATAGTGAGGAGAGGAAAATTCTAGTCCTGGGAAAATGTCGCTCTTATCTCAAATTAATAATTAAATGTTACTCCTCACTGGGTGAAGCACACATCTGGGTGAAGCACACATCAGACATTTACCTTACTGAAAACTTTCTCAAACTTTGAAGAATATTCACTTTGACATGATGAAATAGGATTCTGGAATGTTTTGTTATTACATCTATGTCTGTTTTTACTTAAGACACAATAACTCATGGTAAAAGATAAAAATAGTTCAGTTGTCTCTTTTAAATATATAGTTCAAATCTTATTGCAGCTTGCTTATATTAAGACTGACTTTTATGTATTGCATTTCTCACGCTGAAGCTTAGAATAAGGAGCGGCTTGTATTGTGCAGTTTTGTTTTTTGGTTTTCATTTTTGCACTAAAGTCTTGCACAGAGGAGGGGGTTGTCAGTGAGATATCAATGGTAGTATAGGGATTGCTTTCTGAAGTCATTATGAATTAACAGCTAATGGGTAGCTTTCTTTGATAGCTCGTTTATAATTGACTGCAGATAGATGAAAATCAAACACAAAGGGAACTCAATTTTATCATTAATTTTGACTTTGTTTAATGGATGATTTCTGGGCACCACTGCATCCTTCCTAATTTGTCTGTGTATGATCAAGAAACTAATCATACACAGCTCACGGAACAAATAACATACATTTTCCAAAAAGGTCACCTTCAGAGACAAGCTCAAGCAAAGAACTTCCCACAACCCTGTTGATGTTTTTCTTTTCACCTATTTTTTTGTACTTCTGTTCCTTCTACTATATATGTAGTTTGTAAAATAATTATTTCACAATTCCAAATGTGCAGTTATTAGCCAGCCAGAATTTATAGCCTGAACTAGGCTATAATCAGATTTGTTCCTTAAAAACTCATCTTTCTTTCTCTTTTTTTCTTTATTCCTTTGTTTTATCAAGCTTTATAAAGCACTTACTATGCCCTTCACTGTTTGAAACACTTTGCACTATTAACAGTGCTTTCACAAATACCTTATTATCATCAAATGTGGAAACTTAGGCACAGAAAAGCTATATAATTTGTTCAGTGTCACATAGGTTGTTGATGGTTGCAGAACTAGGATTCCAACTTACAGAAGTTGTGTTTTTCATCCTCCTAATTTGCACCTGTAATTTATTAGCTTCATTATAATTTCTTTGACTTTTTGAGGACTATGTTTTAAAAATACTACTAGCACAGCCTCTGGCTAAAATACTAAAGTTTCACAAATAAAAATGTTTTAGAGTACACATTTTTCTATGGGTAAGTGGCAATGACAGCAACAAACTTGAAAGGACTCAGCAAAACAATCTGATACCTTTTGTGAAGACTATTCAGTGGAAATTGGGAGTGGTGGCAGAAGCCTATAGTCCCAGTATTCAGGAGGCTGAGATAGGATCACTGGAGCTCTCAGCCTGGCCCATACAGAAAGACCCTCTCTCAAACAATACAGCACAAAGTGAAACTCAATCAAGAATGCTTCAATAGTACAGTGGCTTACAATAAAGATCTTTGGAAGAGGCTATGAATACAAACATGGCTTGATATGATGATAATGCTAGGCTACAAATGCATGTATGTGTGTAGTTTAATAGCTATGTATGCCAGAATATTAAAAGGTAAGAGGCTTTACTTTTTAAATCTAGACTAGTTCCTAAGCCTGTATGAAAATATTTTCATGTCTTATGTTTGTACTAAAATGTGACACTCTTAACTGTCACCTTGGGGAGGCCACAAAAACAGCACTCAGAGCAGTGGGAAGGTGAATTGAGATGTAGTATTTAGAAAGTGCTAAGTGTCACTACAGAGTCCAAACAGTAAGAGACTAAAGGTGCCACAGAACAGATGAGGTAGGAACTGAGAGAAGCCCAATGTCCATAAAGCCTGTGTGGCTACTCTGAGGATAACGTTCATGCTGAATGTGATTAGAAAATAAAATTGACTCAAGTGAGGTGGATGCTGGGGCTCCACAATGATAGTTTTTATGTTTGGATTATGATGTTCTTTGCTGGCTCAGGAACACCCTTGGATGTCTTCCTGAGTTTACTCTTTATTAAGATTATTCCAGTGGATGTAAACACCTTTCTGAGTCATCATGTTAAACAAGATTGTTTATACTGCTTTGTTGAGGACCAAATTTACAATATCTTTGACAACACAAGTGGTTGGTTTCTTCGCGTGGGTATGACCTGTGCTGATAGCCCGAGTGAGCTCCATGTATGCATTTAGACCAGGTTGCTCATCTCTCTGTTACATGCACAGGGCAAACAGTACTCCCCGTCTCTGGAGGTTTCATGTAGAAAGTGAAAACTGGCCCAGCCATTCCCTTTTTACAGGCAGAAACACACCATTACTTTAGGTTTCATTTTGGCCTCAGATCTCAGACCCGATAGCCATCCTACTACAAGAGATGTTACGAAACGTAGAAATGTAGTTTAGCTTGGGAACAATTTATTCAGTTAAAATTAAGTGTGCTCTGTTTCAGTTAAAAGAAAAGAATGAGGATTGACTTTGAAATATAATCCATTTACTGCTATAGGATTTAAAAGGAGCTTTCTGAGAAAAAGAATTATGTTTGTGGTAGAAACATTTTTTTGCTGTTCTCAGATCAAACGTTAATAGTGTAGTCTTTTTGTTTCTATGCTATAGAAACACACTAACCAGGGCCAGGGATACAGCTCAGAGGCACAGTGCCTGCCTGGTAAATTCAAGGTCCTGGGTTTGATTCCTAGTACAAAAAAAAAAAAAGAAACACTTTAACCAAATATTCTTATGAATTAGTTTGCTACAACTTAGGAAAAGTGAGTTGTTCCTGTTACAGTAAACATTCTTTTATTTGAAAGATACAGCAAGATATATGTAGTATTATTAGTTATATAGAATAATATTAGCAGACATAGATTGTAAAGTCCAGTACTAGATTGAAAGTATAATCTTAAAGTGATCTGGAGCTCATTACATATTATAATGTGATATGATTTTGCCACTTTTTGAAGGATGTCAAGATTATCTTGAAATGCCAGAATTATATTTAATGAATTTTTATTTGATAACTACTTCTCTGTAAAATCAGACTAGGACTTTACTGAAAACACTGCATGTAAATATAGCAGTGTGAGACAGAAAAGCATACTAAACACAGATCTGTAACTGACAGCAGCCACGCTCTAACCTGGGTTTCTCCAATAGCAAAATCAAGAATGTAAGTCAGTTGCCTCCAAACCAGAATTCTTAGGTTAACTGTATGGGTACATTTGTGATACCTATAATTTAGGGCTCTAGAAGAATGGTTTTTCCTTCTAAATAGAAGCTAAATACTTTTAGGATCTAATCTTTTTTTTATAACTAGTGGTCAGCATTATTTTTACGTATACTTTTAAGACTTGATTTATTTTGAATAAATACCATAGGAACATTGGGTTAGAAGGAAAGTGTATATGAACATTTATCTATATTTACAGTTCCTGAAAGGAGTTTTAAAATAGTTTACACAGTATTATAAGTGCTTTACAAAGAAGACTGCTTTTTAAAATAGGTAAGTTGGCTGAACATTTTTTAAAGAGGTATACAGGGATTTATTAGGCAGAAATATGAAAGTACACACTCAAAAGAAACAGCGTGCTGGCCCTCAGAAGAGAGAAGTATGCTACAGTTTGGAGCTGGGAATGTTTATGTGTTTTTTGTGATGGAAACCTGTGGAATCTGGAAACCTGTGAAATTTGGTCTTGGTCTACAGAAAGATAATAGCCCGTTTTACAGGTCAGAGGCATGAGCCCCACCTTTTTTTTGTTCTTGATGGTTAGTATAAGCTGCTTTGGCCTGAAAACATTCTCTGAACTCTCTCAGTCTGTTCCTTTACCTTAAGATCAGGCTTCTGACCTTTATCAACTAAGCTAATTTATAGACCTAAAATGCCTTTAAGGAATTTTATATGGGATGAGTCCAGAAGAAAAGAACATAAATGATCCAGGAAGTTCAGGATTGTATTCTTCTTAAAGAAGCATAATTTTTCTTTGCCTCCTTTACCTTTATTTTTCTATATTGCATTCATTTTTTATTTTTCCTATATTATTTCATTTCTGCCCCTGAGACGTTGATCCCTATTTTTAAGAGTCCATGTTCTTAGCACTGCTTCAGGCTGAGGAGGGGCGTTGATACCGCCTAGCCAGGGTTTCAGTGTCCCACTCAAAGGCACCATAGGAAGGTGGACTTTGTTGTTTGACAGGTCATTATTTTTGTTAGTGTGGAAAAGAGAACAAGGACACTAGCAAGTCAGCAAAGCATGAGTCTCATTTTATAATCATGTTAAATAGTTCTAAGTAAAATATTCGTAAGCTGAACCATACTAAAAGAATTATATTCTTGAAATTAGCCTCTTGTGAAATATATTTAGATATAAAATATGAGGAGGACAAAATGGTCTTGAAGTGTTTCACTCGTACCCTTGAAAGCATACTGCTGCTGCTACTGCTGCTATAAAAAGAAGGAATTTGGGGACCATTTCAGTGTCATTGTGGGAGACTTTTCTTACTGTCTTTACTGCCCACATCCATACCACCTCCTTTGCTGTGAAGTTGAAAATTTTCCTCTACCCATCTGAGATTTTCAGGTGGGTCTTCTTAAAAAAAAGGCAGATTGCCAGGAGAAAACAGCATAATAATGTGTACAGTGCTCATCGTCGTGCAATGAAAACTTGAAAGCAAAGTCAAAGTGGTGACTTAGAGTTCTAGTTCATACAGGATTTTCAGTGAAATGATAAACTTGTTGAAAATTGACAGGACAAAGGAGAGGAGTGTTGGGCTTCCACAGGTAGGAGACTGCATGGTAAATATATAGGATGAAACTGATGGAGTAAGCTTTATGCCCAGATTCTTCTAGTTTCATTTTCTGTCTGACAAGAATCTAGAGTCTTCACCAGTAAAGGAGAATCCATGATCTTGCTCCTACGCAGAAAAAGGAGAGGGTGGAAAGAACTTGCCCTGCCCTTTCTCCCTCTGATTTGCCTTCAGTTCAAAATAATTATGTCAGAGAATCATATTTTGGGGTGACATTCAGTTTTCCTCTATCATACATTTTTTAAAAAACCTGTACCTTAAAAAATTGGTTTTCAAACTTTTAACGTGTATCTAAGTCAGTTGGAAAGGTGTTAAAACCCATTGCCCAGGTTTTGATCCAGTAGGTCTAGACAGCCTGAGAATTTGCATTTGACAAGTATCCCGGAGATGGAGAATTTGTACATAAGAGGGCCAGGTGATGGTGCTCCTGCTCCAAAGGCACACTGTACTTCAAAGCTGCTGAAAGGACTGTTATTCAGCACCCAACATTAAATTCATGCTTTGAAGAATAATCTTTCCCTAAATGTTGTTTTCTTTCTTTCTTTCTTTTTGACTTTTAAAAAATTTGTAGATTTCAAGATCCCTTACAAAAATATGAGGACATTAATTTGCAAAAATATAGTGACTTTATTTTGATTATTTATATGCAACTATATTAATTCTAATAAAATATTGATCATGTGCAACAGTGAATGTTTAAGCAAAATTCTGTATTTTAGTTCCTGATCAGAGAAATAAATTAAGGTAAGAAGAATCTATATTGAAAGCCTTTTCCTTTTTCACCACCCAGGTATGCTATTTTTCTTCCTCATATCAGACAGCCCACTCCAGTAAATTTAGAGCAGCACAGGTTTAGTCCCTCTTGAAGTTGTGAGAACTTTCTTCAGCCATGTTTTCCAACACAAGATCAGGGTATATAAGTCTATATGGTATTAAGCCAGTAATGAGTCTTCCTATGGCACTTTTCTTAAATGGAAAGCATTAGAAAAATGTGAAATAAATTAAATCAATGTTTACTAATTCTAGTTTCCACTTATCATTCTTACAAGCTAGTTGCTATAACAGATTTTGTATGTGAATCAGATTTAAAATGTCTTTGGATTATCTTTTTATTATTTGCTATTAATAAGTTGTTCAGTTTCAAACAAATTACATACATGAGCCATGTGATTCTTAATACTTTGTACTTAGAAAAAAATCTAATAGGTTTTGAACATTTGTCAAATAAATAATACTCTAGTAGATTTCAACTTCCCAATGTATTTATAATAAATGATGATATTGATAGCTTTTTTTCTAATGAGGTATGTATTTCATTACTCATAATTTCATGTACATGTTTTTACTGCTCAATACTGTTATGTAGTGAAATGCATAGTCTCATTTGAGTATCTAATATACATTTGATATTTCACGGAGTACATGTCTGCATGTTCTCTTGAGTGGCAGTGAAAACATAAAGTTTCCAAGTACACTTCAGTCTGTGTTCACTTGACATTTGCAACACTTACTAGAAGTGGGATTTTTGGGAATCTCTTACCTCAGTAGTTTCATCTGTACAGTAGAAATAGTGATTTGCTTGCTCGTAGAATTGACGAGGAGGTAAAGACAGTGACACAGTGTCTGCTACTTAGTTTATGCTCCATAAATGCCAACGTTTTTCCCATACCTTTGTAGACCTTGTTAGCACAGAGCAAATATTTTATAAATTTGTGCAGTAATGTAAGATCTGATGATTATATATAAATGAGTGTAATTTTTCTTTTTTTTATTTTTTAAAAAATAAAAGCACAAAAACATATTAACAAACAGACACAAATTAGCATAAAAAATAATACAATCACAACTGATCTACAGACAAGGTGACATGATCTCAACAGTGGTTATTGCTTTATCCATTGATATCTTCGAAGTGTAAATATATGAACCCATATACAGACATGCAAAATTGGTCAGACAATTAATCCTCTCAACAA
>PVLD010004636.1:0-122689 GCA_004027595.1 Dinomys branickii
GGAGGGGATGGTAAGGAAGAGATCTGGAGATGAGACTAAATGATTAAAGAGACTTCACCATGCAGAGAAGCAGTGGCAGGTTCAAAGGCCCTGAGGACAACTTGGGCTGGCACATTTGTGAACAGAGGCCGAGGTGAGTAGAGAAACATGGATGAGCAGAGCATGGCTGAAATGGTGATCGAGAAGTAGTTGTGGCCACACCTGTGGAGAGCTGGATTTTATTACCAAAAATGGTAGTGCGCTTAATGGGTGTCTCACTCAATGCTGGTATTAACTTGAGAGTAACTCACAATTCCCGCAGTAATCCTCTTCCAGTGCTTCCCACCTCAGTGAATTAACTGATTATAGGTATTTAACCTGTGTCTATGCACCGCACAGGGCTCCAAGTGCTGAGGATAATGTTGGTAAAGCCGAGTCTGCCTCTGTGGATGCACAGAGCAGGGAGGGGGACAGAGCTCGAACAGACAAGCAACTTGTGAGACAGACACGAGCATTATGGGGGAACGCAAATAGAGTAGGAAGGTTGGGGGATGGGCGCAGCTGGTGTGCTATGCAAGGGGCTTGTGGTCAGGGAGGGAAGGGAGGGGGCCTGCCAGCAGGGTGTGATCTGGGGAAAGGGCTCCTCTCAGGAAGCACAGCCCGCGCCAAAGCCCTGAGGCATCGCTGAAGGAGGACCAGAGTCTGAGTAGAAAGGATGTGATCTCAGGTGCCACTGCTCTCCTGTGGCGGCCAGCTGGTGTGCAGGTTGTGAGGCAGCCAGGCTGCATGCAAATGCCATCTGCCATTCTACAAGGAAGGGGTGGTCAGATGGGAGGTGAGGGACCCCAGCCGCCACCCGGGCATTGCCTGTTTCCCAGGGACCCTGTAACAAATAACTGTGAACTGGGTGACCTGAAACAACATGTACTTCTCTCCCAGACATGGCGGTGGGAGGACTGAATGGAGGTGTGGCAGCCTTTCACTCCCTGCGGGGCTCAGCGGGAGCCCACCTCTTCCCACTTCTGGCAACTCCCAGAAGTGCTCCGAGTTCTTTTGCATGTGTCCACAAGACTTCAGTCTTGTCGTGCATCACAAGGGGGTTTCTCTGCGTGTTCCCAGTGTCCTCTCCTCTTGGGTCGCTCAGCCCTTAAGAGGCAGAATGCTACAGTCGCATAAACTTTGCCCCAGGGCACCTCCAGGCACCTAGAGCTTTGCTCCAGTGAGCGCAGCACCTGGCCGGCTGCTAGGGTGACCTCTAAGCACAGCCCTGGTATGTGGCTCACTCTATGGGCAGTTCCGTTCTGCCCACAGGAGAAACCCAGGCTATTAAACCTGACTTACAGGGTCCTTCCTACCGGTACCTACCAGCCTCATTGCCCTGCACCCAGGGCTCATGTCCCCTGGTTGCGACTCACCCCCAAGGTGATGGTACAGGATGGTGGGGCCTTTGGGGGTGGTGAGGTCGATCCCTCAGGAATGGGGTTCAGGCCTTGGGCAACTGCCTTGTTCCTTCTGCCATGTGAGGACAAAACAAGAAGGTGGCGTCTGTGAGACAGAGAGCAGAGCCTCCCCAGACACTGAATCTGCGCTGCTCCTGGACTTCTCAGCCTCCAGAACTGTGGGCAACATATTCCTGTTGCTTCTAAGCCACCAAGTTGATGGTGCTTTGTTAGAGCAGCCCCAACAAAGGCAGGGGTCTCTCTCAGCTCCATCCCTCAGGTCTGCGTCTCTTCCCTGCTCTCCCCACTTCCAGCAGCCAGAGTTTCTCTCTTCTTCAGTGCACACCATCTTTTTCTCACCTCTTAACCCTCTCATTGTCTGGTCCCTCTGCTTTACTGTTCCCTTCTGTCCCTTGTCCAGCCAACTCAATGCTTCAGCTCAAATCTCACCTCCTCCAGGAAGCCTTGCACGATACTTCCACACTAGGTAGCCCTTTTCTGCCCTCTAGGTGGCTGAGCCCACCTTTCCTGGAGTTCACCACATGATGCCATACCTGCCTTGTCCTTCTCTGCTTCTAGATATATATGTTTTTTAGGGGGATAAGGGCAGGTGTACAAAGTTCACCTCAATGCCTGACACTTTTACTCATTGTAAATGTTTTCTTTCTTTCTTTCTTTCTTTCTTTCTTTCTTTCTTTCTTTCTTTCTTTCTTTCTTTCTTTCTTTCTTTCTTTCTTTCTCTCTCTTTCCTTCCTTCCTTCCTTCCTTCCTTCCTTCCTTCCTTTCTCTCTCTCTCTCTCTCTTTCTCTCTCTCTTTCTTTCTTTCTTTCTTTCTTTCTTTCTTTCTTTCTTTCTTTCTTTCTTTCTCTTTCTTTCTGTCTTTTGAGGCAGGGTCTTGCTATGTAGCCCAGACTGCTTCAAACTCACTATGTAGTCCAAGTTGGCCTGGAACTCAAGGTGATCCTCCTGCCTCAGCCTCCCAAGTGTTGGGATTATAGACGTGTACCACCATGCCCTGTTCATTGTAAATAGTGGATAAATGAGTGATTGAATGTAGAAATAAATGTATGAACAGGTGGTTTGGGAGTCCCTGTTCCTTTAGGAAAATCCAAATCTATGTTGGCTCACAAGGGAGAATGGGGGACAAGAAAAAGAAATGCACAGGATGACTGAGATGAAAACACACACACACTCTCTCTCTCTCTCTCCCTTCCTGTGCAGGGCAGCTCCCTGCTGAGGGCAAGGTGGGTAGCCAGGTTGGGACCCTGGGTCGCCATTCTGCCCCTTTCCTCCCTGTGCCCCGGGCCATACTGTGGAGGGGCTCAGGCTCCATTTTACTGGTTGTGATCCACTGTGGTTAATTCTCCTAATCTAGGCTGGCTTGCCTATAAAGTCCAGACCTCAGGGATTGGATTTCCCTGATCAAAGGGCAGCGTGCATGCGGCACTGCCCAGCAGGCCTTGGGAGGCCTCATAAACACGGCCTGGACCCACCCGGGCGCATTGCCCAGAGCCCGGCCAGCCCATGGCCTGGCGATCCTGCGTGAGACATAACCGCTACTTGTGTGCCATTTGGGGGATTTACAGCCAGGTATTAGCTGGCCCTGCTTAATGCATTGACCTTTGCCCTCCTGCCGTTCAGAGGAGGGCGGTGGTGGGGCCAGAAGCTAATTCTGTGGATTAAAGCAGAGGGAACCCCCAGCATCTGGAAATGTCAGGGACAGTTTAAGCACTGGCCAAATGTCCAAGGCTCCCCAGCACAGGGGCTCTGACTGTTGGATTTTTCAAGGCAGCTGCACTCAGAAGGAAAGTACCCTGAGGAAAATACCTTTGGCTAAATGCAACCAGTTGCTCAATGTAGCTCAGGCCTATCTGAACTTGACTACAGTCGCCCCTGGGGACCCACAAGGGATGGATTCCAGGATGCTCTACCCAGGATAAACGTCCTTCATGTACATGTGCGGTCTGTTGCACGGTGCCTACACACACTCCCCTGTATCCTTAAAATCATCTCTAGATGACGTGTGATCCACCCTGCGATGTGAATGCTGGGGAAGATGTTAGACTGTGCTGTTTGGGAACTGATGACAAGAGAAGTCTCTCCACATTCGGTTGCAGATGTGACTTTTTTCATCATATTTTGGATCTGCAGTGGGCTACACCCAACTGTGTGAAGGCCGGGGGTGCATCCATAAAGAGAGTGGCCCCGGCCTCCCTCCTTGCCTCCTACACTCGGCCCATCTCCACCTTCTCATTGGACAACTCTCCCCTCTCTGCCTCTCAGCATTGCCTTGGGTGTCACCTCCTGGGACTGAGCAGCGGAGCTGGGAACAGATGGAGAGGAAAGCAATGTGCATGTGGTGGAGTGCAGGGAGCCCCCAGGGAAGCAGGGGCTGAAGACTGTCTGGCTCCGGCTGCAGGAGCTGCAAGAGGCCACACTGAGGAGAAAGATCACTGGGGCCCTGCAGGCCGCAGCGGTCACAGTGAGAGAGGAACACACAGAGCACAGGGGTTTTAAGGCAGAGTTGGGCACAGACGTTCCAGCACAGGCCAAGTGTGGGGGTGATTCCTGAGGAGAGAACTGGGGCTCTGGTGGCTCCAGCACCCCTTGGTTCCTTGTACAGTGGCTCTGATCATGAGCTGCATCCCAGCTTCCCCTTCTGACCGTCCAGCCATTGGATGCTGACGGAGTAGTGGGAAAGACTTTGCCTTCTGAGCCACAAGGAAGGAGATACCAGCGAGCTTGGTACCTGGGCCAATGACCTGACCCTCTGACGCTCACCTTCTCTATCTGTACATCAGGCTGACAGTAATTTGATGAGCTATATAATAAAAGGCTTTGAAAAACAAGAAATCCTATGTTGTTCATTCTAGGATACCACCGGTGAATCATTCTTCAAAAAGTATTGGAGTGCCAACTACAGACCAGGCACTGCAAAGGGCTGAGGCTACAGCAGTGGAGGATGGGGTGGTGCAAGGCTTGGAGGGAGAATGTTTTAGGCAGAGGAAACTGCAGGTGCAAAGGCCCTGGGGTGGGCTGTGCTTGGCATATTCAGAGGACAGCAGCACATAGACCTCGGAGGGCTCTACCCTGAGTGACCTGGGCTGTGGGAGGGCTTTGCACAGAGGGGGAAAATGACCTGGGCTGACCTGGTGGCCGAGTGGAGAGAGAGCTGCAGAGACAGTGGAGGAAGGGGGTCAGGTGGGATGTTATTGTGGTAATAATAGGCACCAAGTTATTAACACTGATTTTTAAGGAGAAAAAGATTGCATGAACTGCGTGCACCAATTTTAAGACATATTTGACTTTCAGAGGTTTTTTTATGTGAAGGAAACATGGCAGTTAAAGTTGTTGTTGAAAGAGTTGGACCAAGAACTTCATGTTTCCTTTATTTAATTTATTTGTTTATTTTTTAGACATCTTGCTATGTAGTTCAGGCTGGCCTGGACTCACTATGTAACCCTGGCTGGCTTGAAACTCAAGGTGATCCTCTTGCCTCAGCTTCCCCAGTGCTGGGATCATGAGTGTGCACCACCATGCCTAGCTTCTTTTATTTTAAAATTGAATCTCCTTTGAGCCTTTAGCAAATCCATGTTTAATGACCACATTTCTGGAGCTTCATTGGGGTGGTGTGTGTTCTACAATATAGTATATACTATAGATTATGTACTATACTATACTATGAACACAAATCCTTTGTATAATATATATAAAATCCTAATAATTTGTGTCTCTGAGATTTTTCTTTGTCAATCAAATGAGTTAATTTCACATATATACGCTAGGGATATAGCTCAGCGGCACAAGCCCCTGCCTGGCAAGTACAATGTTCTGAGTTTGATTCCTCGTACAAAAAAAATTTTTCATGTATATAATAAATGCATAATATGTAGTATTTGAGCATACATAACAGATAATCTCTTACACAGCATTAAAAATTCATTTATTTTATTTTAAATAAAAAACAATAACAACAATAAAGACATAAAACAAAACAACAACAACAAAAAACCAATAAAAACGATACAGGATTTCAAAACAAGCTGATAAGAATTAACAATGGTTGCTGTATTACATATTGTTACCTTCAGTGAAGTTGCTCAGATTACTAGATGTAAGAATGCAAGATTGATCAAACAATTAAACAGAATAAAAAGTAATTTAAAAAAAACGTTAGAAATGATACAGAGCTTCACTAAACAAGATGGTAGGAATTCACTTCACCAATGATTGTTATACTGGATATTGTTGTCTTCAAATTAGTTGTTCAGATTGTCAGATGTAAGCGTGGAAAGCTGGTCAAGAAAAAAATTTTAAGCATTAACTGTTCCTTTTAATAAACCAGTAGACGTCAGCAATACAATTATCTCAGCTATCCTTGCATAGACATGTATATTTCTCCCCTTCCTTTTTGCTGTCTTTTCTCCTTTCCCTCATCCTAGATGTTCCTTCCCTTTGAGCAATTTCTTTCCCTTTCACAATATCTATCGTACCTTTTGGGTTTATTTACTCTGTCAGATTCCTACATTAGCGAGACAATATTACTCAGCGGCAAAGAAAGATAAACTCGAGGCTTTTATAGATAAATGGATGCAACTAGAGACCATACTCAGAAGTGAAATGGATCAGTCCTGCATGTGTTACATAGCATATTAACTCTAGCATATAATAATAAAAATAAAATAATTACATAATTATAATCACATAGTATAATTATATCATGTTATATAATAATAATATAATAATTTGATTGATGAAGAGAAATCACAAACAAAAACACATTACTATGGTTTTGTGACTGCTCCCATTGACTAGAGGTAGGACATGTGCCTGGAGATTCTGTATGGCATTCTGATTAATTCAGTGTGTTACACAGCTGATCTTACACTTTAGAATAGGGTCCCTAACCCTTAGGCCACTGATTGGTACCTGTGTGGCCTGTTAGGATCCTGGCTACACTGACCACCAAACTCCACTTCCTGTCAGATCTTCTGAAGCTTTAGATTCTCACAGGAGGTGAACCCTACTGTGGGCTATGAGGGCCAGGATCTAGGCTGCATGGTGATCTTTTGAATCATTTCACACCATGAAAAAATCGACTTCCTGGAAACTGGTCTCTGGTGCCATAAAGGCTATCACTGCTTGACATTTAATCCTGAAGGTGCTGAAGACGGAGTGGAAATGAAACTTTAAAACAAAAATCTCTTGGCCGGGCATGGTGGCACACACTTATAATCCTAGGACGCCTGTAATCCCAGGAAGCTGAGGCAGGAGAATTATGTGAGTTTGAGGCCAGCCTGGCCTACAAAGTGAGCTCAAGGCCAGCCTGAACTGCATAGTTGAGCCTGTCTCAAAAAGACAAAACAAAAACAAAAACAAAAAAATCCCCCACAAAGCACCACAGCCCTCTGTCCCCATGACATCACTTAAGTCTTTGGTGAGCCAGGTGCTGCCTTAAGATCAATGGCGTTGACGCCTCCTGCGATATTAGAAATTTAGTCTCCGGTGCAGACCCTGCACTTTAACAAGATCCCCGTGGTGTGCATGGGTTCTCTTCCTCCTCCTCCTCGTGTGCCTACACACTATTCTTATTTCTACTTGTTTATTTTTATTACTGTATGTTTGCAATACATAGAATCACATGCGTTTTGGGTCCCGGCATGTATACATGGCACATCCGGGTCATTTTCCATCCCCTCCCCCCAGGCACATGGTCTGAAGGGGTGGAGCCTGCTCCGCAGGCCAGCGGTTCTCAGCGTTGCTGCCTGGGGCGTGGCTGGGCAGGCAGACCCTGTGGTCTCTAGGGATCCTACCTGTGGATATTGACACCCTGGCTGTGGTCCCCTTCCTTAGACATGGGCGGGGCCTGTGTCTTGCTCCAGCTGACAGGACTCAGCAGTCTATCTCTCTAGCAGTCTCTTCCAGCTCCCTGGCTGGTGTAGGCGAGGCCAGTTCCCACACCGAGAGGGCCCCGGTGAGGATGCTCTCAGCCACAGCCCGTAGGAACCGGGGCTCTCCGTTCTGCCTCCCGTAGGAGCCAGAGGAGCAGCGTGCCTGTCTGCCCTGTGGGGCCTTCAGGTGAGAGCCAGTCCTGGGCAACAGCTGAGTGCCGCCTGGGGAGATCCTGGTGCAGAGGTCCCAGCTGAGCCAGCCCTGGGTGCCTGGCGCATGGGAAGCAGGAACTAACACATGAGCGCTGCTCTGAGCCCCCGCATTTTCGATGCTTTGCTGTGAGGCAGCTGAAAACTGCTAGAGCCCTGTAAGGAGCTCAAACAGAGCAAACCCAGAATGAACAGCTGATGGCAGCGCACAGCACCAGGCCCATTTAATCCGGTTCTCTGGCAGATGGTTGGCGCAGCAGCGGTTAAGCGTCTCCCCACAGAGTGGTGACGTGTGGCTGTTTGCGGAGCGCTGTCCCACAGGAAGAGAACACAGCGGTGGCAACTGTCCTGGGTGCACAGACCGCGGACCCCAGCCTCTGGTCCTCAGAGCCCTCTGACTGTGCCCCGGGGGGTGTCGGGGTGCAATCATTTCCCCAGCTTTCTCCCACTTGCTCCACTTTGGGGTGAGGGGCTCCCAGCGCCCCTTCTGTTGGGCAGATAAAGTCCTTTGAGGAGATGGCGCCAGCAGGGGGAGGTGTGTGTCACGCCTGGCCATCCACCCGTGGGAAAGGCCACTTCGTGCAGAACCTGAGGCCAAGAAGCTGAAGACTCTGTCCACAAGGGCTTTGAAATCAGACCTTTTCTCTCATCTGTACACATCTGAAACAAATCAGAGAGTGAAGGCCAGCCCAGGGCCATGGCCATGAGGGGATTTAGCGAGAATGGATGTCTTGGGGACAGACGCGCACCTGTGGTGACATTCCTGGGACATCTCTCAGTTCATTTTGCAGGGGGAGCTGGGGGAGCCAGACTGAGCTGGGGGCATCACCCAGGCGGAATGTCAGAAACACAGCCCCAGACATCCCACGTGGCCCTGGTGTCTCCTGGGTCATGTTTTGCCAAGGAAAGCTGCTGAAGGGCATGCTAGAGACGGAGGATTTATGGCTGGGGAAGCCCCTCTTCTCTGCCTGGTTGTCCCCTGACCCTGCCTGGGGCTGTCAGGACTGACCCGTAGAAGGATAATATTTCTAAGACATGTCCAGGATGCAGAACACAGGGTGAGAACCGTGCAATTTCAAGAGCCAGGGAAAGCTTGCACAGTCATCAGTAGGGCCGAGCAGCAAAGCGGTCTGAGCATGTAGAGTCCAAGAGCCCAGAGTTCAAAGCCCAGCTCTGTCACTTGGACATAGGGCTTAAAACACCTCTGTGTTCTCATCTGCGAAATGGGACTAATCAGAAGCAATACTAGAAGGGCTGATGGGATGCTTAACTGGGCTGTAGTGTGTGCAAAAGGGGTGTAGACATCAGCATCACATCTGGAAAGAAGTAAGTGCTCAATAAAATGTAGCTGTGAACTCGATTTTTGTTTTCACAGCTGGGAGCTGATCCGTTCAGAGGGGAGGTTGGGTCCTGGGGATATTATTGATGATGGAGTGAAGGGCACACAAAATATCCCAGCAAAAGTCTCCTCTCTGCTAGCTTATGACCTGCATGTGCGGACCACGCCACAGAGTTCAGTTCACTGGATTGCCCACCCGTCCCCATGGCTCCTCACACAGTGTGTTCACTGTTGTCCCAAAGCTTGCTTGTGAAAGGTCTCTCCAAAATGGCCTGATACCTTGTCTTGTGACTACACTTGGCTCTTGATTTTATGAAGTACTTTGAGGACATCCATGCATCACTGGGAACCAGAGGGTCATTGCCCAGCCAGGTCTGAACAGTCTCGCTAGTAACAGGGATGGCTGTGGTGGTGCGAGCCACAGCACCAAGTGTGCACCTCACTTTGCAAGCCCCAGGTGCCCTGTGGGGCTGCGCGGGTATTTACCTTCCCTCTGTCTTTCTTCCTTTCTTCTTCCTGCTTCTCTTCTTCCCCTTCCTTCTTCTTTTTCTTCTTCTGCCTCCTTCTTGTTCTGGAGATTGAACTCTGGATCTTTGCACTGAGCTACATCCTCAGCCTTCTAAAATATTTTTCTTTGAGACTGACTGTCACTGTGCTACTGAGTTGCCCAGACTGAGCTCAAACTTGCAATGCTCCTGCCTCAGCTTCCCAGAGTGGTGAGATTACAGGTGTGCACACCGCACCCACTGCGTTTTTAATGTTTCTCATTATATTCTTGGTGGAGAGATGCCCGATAATCACTCTTTCTGATAAAACAAGGGCATTTAGGCTCAAAAAGGTTAATGTAAACATGGTCAGATTTACAGATGTGAAAAATCAGGGTGCTATGGATGAAAATAAGGACCTACAAATGGTTATTCTTCAAAAAAAAATTCCTAGTTGAAAATTCCTAGTAGTGCATCTTGTAATCCCAGCTACACAGCAAGCTGAGGCAGGAGGATCACAAGTTTAAGGTCAGCCTGGGCAACTTAGTGAGATCCTTTCTTAAAAAAAAAAAACAAAAAAACAAAACCAAGGGCTGGTAATATAGCTCGGTGGTAAAGTGCCCCTGAGTTCATTTTCCAGCATTGCAAAGAACAACTGTAACTGAAACTCCACCAGGTCCCTGATATCGGAGTATGCTTGATCCGTTGCCACTTGACAGCGTGGAAAGCAGCGTTCACTGAGGCTCCGCCCATAAGTGCCTGCTCCAGCAAAGCCCCCAGTGAAAATCGTCTGCCTGGACAGTGCCCGGGAGGAGCCATTCAACGCAGGGAGGATGCGTTGGTCCAGAGCAGGGAGAGCTCTGGTTCGGGAGTTGGAAAAGTCTGGTCCTACCTGGCCTTATGGAGCTCTTACTTTAGGATTCATCTCTTCTGGGCCTCCATTTCCCGCTGAAGAAAATGGGGGGTATAAAGATTACCTTGAAGTTGAAGGAAGCCATCGAGGAGAAAAGTGCTGCTCCCTTATGCGGTGACGGCGTTGGTCTGTCACCTCTGCTCGGCCTGGGAATGGTGTGTTCAAGTCGTGCACGCCGTCCTCCTTCCGCTGTGCTCCCTTTCCGCGACCTCTCCTGAGCTTTCTGTTGCTCATGGAAACAGACAAACAAATTCCAAAAGCGCGCAGTTGAGACACTATGTACAGAGCCTTCCTTTGCTTTAGGAGTAGCAAAGAAACCGCCTGCTCCCGAGACCTCACCTGCGAAGCGCAGCTGAGATGCCCTGCCAGCTCCGGGGCCAGTGCTCACACAGCCATCCACGCGGAACCTGCCATAGCGCTTGGCACCCACCGCGCTAGCTCTAAATGACCTACTGGAGTGGTCATTTCCCAAGCCCCTGCAAGCCCCTGCCCCCGTGCAGGCCGGAGTTACATCCCCAGCCCTTTTTTAAATGTTTGAATTTTGGCGCTGGTTAGATTGCTAAGATGTCCAGGCTAAGGTCAAACTCGGCATTCTCCTAACTCAGCCTCCTACAGTGCTTGGATTATGCGAATATACCACCATGCCTGACTATGAACTGATCTTTCTCATTGTGAGAAAGGGACCCGGAGAGACAGAGGGGCTTCATGAGGTCCCCGTGTCTTGTTTCTCAGCTGATCAGCTCAGTTCCCTTGAAGGTGCCTCCAAGAGACTTGTGTTGTCCTGTGATTAGGGTCCTGTCTAACTTTCTGATGAGTTAAAGAAAGTGCTTGCAGGTTCTTATACAAGGGAGGCAATATGATGTTTACACATGTGAATCTGATTTATTTCACTTAGGAGTATGGTCTCTAGATGCATTTACTTACCTATAAAAGCCTCTGGTTTATCTTTCTTTATAGCTGAGTGTATTTTCCATTGTGTAAAATATTCCATTTTTTATCCATCTCTGAGTTGATGGATAGCTGTTTAATGAATCTCTGTATCATTTCCAATGGTTTTTATTACTTGTTATTATCTTTAATGGTTGATCAATCTTGCGTTCTTACATGTGGTAATCTGAGCAAGTCTGCTGAAGATGACAATATGTAATATAACAACCATTGTTAATTCCTATCATCTTGTTTTGAAACCCTGTATTTTTTATTGTTTTTGTGTTTTGTTTTTGTCTTCATTGTTGTTATTTTTTTCTCTTTAAAATAAAAAAAAAGAAAGTACATTGTCCTTGTCAGATTCCTGAATGAACAGTCCTTGTCTCATGTATCAGTTAAATCCCCAGCGGGGGCTGTATTCTTGGGGCGGACCTCGGGGTGCCGGGGCCAGGCAGACGGCCTGCAGGGTCTTGCTCCTGTGAGCCTGAGAACTCTGTGGTCCATGGACAGATTCCCAAAGAGAGATGCCAAGGAGACTTCCTGGGCCTGGACGGGATGAGGGAGAGGAGACGCATCATCTCCTTTCATCCTCCACAATCAGGGGAGCCTGTGGCCAGGTCACTCAACAATAGTAACAACAAGAGCAGCAACGACCACGAAACCAGACCATTTCCAGGGTGCTTCTTGTGTGCCTGGCACAGTGCCTGGGGCACAGAAGGAGCCAGCAACTGGGCAGAAGGAGTGAAGCGCTTTCTGCTCAGAGCTTCACTTTGTCCTAGGAGCGCGCTTGCCAGGCCCTTCTGTTCTTATCCTCATCTTACAGAAGAACGAACTGGGGCTTAGAGAGCACAGAGCCTGGCGGCCTCCTCGAAGCATGGGGAGGAATCTGATCTCTTTCATCCTTTCTGCCTGTCCCCTTTCTGTGTCTGGGCTCCTAATTCCTGGGGTCTTCTCTGTTTTTGTCCTGCTGTTGCTGTTCGTAGCTGCCACCTCTGATGGCTGACGGTGTATGGAGAGATGGTGAAGCCTCTGCTGTGTGGCTGCTGCTGGGCTTGGTAGACAGTAACCACAGCAATGACTCATGGAGCTCACCCTAAGAGCGTGCTCTTACCCACTTCCTGCCATTCTGAGCGTCAGATTCTATTATTGTACCCATTTTAGAGATGAGAAAAATGGGGGCTCATAAGTTGCCCAATATCACAGCTGCATTTATCTCTAGTACTGGCAAGTACAGTGGCTCAAAACAACAGAAATTTACCCTCCAATAGTTCTGGAGGCCACAAGTCTGAAACCCTTCTCTGTTGCATCAGCCTGTGGTGGCTCCTGGCCTGTCTGGGCTTATAGTTGCCTCTCTTACCTCTGTCTCTGTCTTCTTAGGGCTTCTTTCTGTGAGTCTGTGCATTTGCTCCTTCTGGCCACATCCCTTCTGGGATGTGGTCATTTCAAGATTCATTCCCTACTGACCTCTGCTAAGGTCCTTTGCTGATATGGTTGTGTTCCCGGGTTCCAGGTAGACATCTGTTTCGGAGAAGAGAGGATGTTGTTCAACTTGCCACTGTCGTCAAATTCTGGAGCAATGTTAACTCCGGATGGAACAAACTGCCAAGCTCAAATGTCTGACTGATACTTGAAAGGTAGGCTAATCTTTCAGAGTGCTGATTAGGACAGCAAGCTTCCTTCAACCGATTAGGAATCTGAGTCCTGCGACTCTGGGCTCCGGCTTTTGCTTTCGCATGAGGTTGAGTTTGAGTCAAACACATATTCAAAGTTTCAAACAAAAGAGAAGAAACTTGGCTCTTTGCTGCTTCCTGTCCCGCCTCAGCACCCAACACCTACCCCTTGTCCCAGCCCAGAGCCATCTCGGTGGTCTTTTCATCTGGGCCAGAGGACAGGAGAAGGGAAATATTGGGATGTGCAATTTACAGGACAGCCACTTGCAGGAGGCAGGAGGGAAATAGGAGAGTCAAACAGCAAAAGGAAAATTTGTACTAGCCTGGCTTGCCCAGCGGACTTAGCTCTATCAGCTCTGGTTGGACGAAAGGCGTGGCTCATAGTGAGAAAGGCGAGGTGTTTCTTTGCTTTCTGGATCCTGACTTGTTGAGCTTACCTTTCAAACTCACCTGCCAGGTATAGCTCAGCGACATAGTGCCTGCCTGGCAAGCGCGGGGTCATGAGTTTGATTCCCGGTACCACCAAAAAATAAACAAAAGTGAATTATTGCTGGGGATATAGCTCAGTGGCACAAGCGCCTGCCTGGTAAGGACAAGGTCCTGAGTTAGATTCCCTGTACAGGCAGGGGGGGGGAACTAACCAAACAAAAAACAATACCAAACTCACCTGCACCCCAGACCCAAACTCTTCCCTCTTGGCAAAAGGGCACCCTAACTTGTCTCTCATGCTTTTTGGACTTATTGCAGGTCATATGCTTCGAGGACTGAAAATCGGGTTAAAGAGTCAGATCCGAATTGGAAACTCCGTCTCCCTTATGGTGGACTGGGTGTTCTATGTTAGATGAGTGACTTAACTGTTCTGAACCTCAGGTTTCAGTCTGTGGAGCGTGAATATTATCACCAGGTTTATTATTGTGGGGATAAAGGATCGGCCGGAGTTGTACTGCCCAGCACGGTGCCTGGTGCATGGACAACTCAAAAAACTCTATCAGCACTGAGCACTGTTACCAGCACCGCTCTGCTCGACACTTCTTGACCCCAGCCATTGTCCTTCCACGTCTCCTGAGAGTGGAAATACGGGGTGATTCACTCTCTTTCTCCCTGACGGGAATCAGGCCCGCGTTCCCGGCACCGTGCCCCCGTGCTCCGCTCTAGTCACAAGCCTGTGCCACCTCCTCCACCCTGTGCTGTAGCTTGCAGCTTCTTTCTCTGTTTATTTGTTCTTTCCTGTTTGCCCAGAGCTGATGTCATTAGTTTAATGCAGGCTCCTAGACGGCCACGCTGTGTCTTTGTGACTTGCTTTGTGTTTATTCTGCATGGATGCCTAATAGTGTTTGGTGACGACGGGGCATTATACATGACAGCTGAGTCAAGAATGCCCTCCTCCAGCCTGAGTCAGCTGAGGCAGGGCTCATCCCACGATTCTTTCCACAAACAGATGTTTACCCACAGTAAGTGCTAGGTAGGAGGGATGCGAGGAGAATGAGGCTAGGTCTCCATCCTGTGTATTTATCTGTGCGGTCTGAGCTCTTTAAGGTCAGGGACCGTGTCTTAACCCTTGTCACCCAGTGCAGTACTCAGCACTGTCTAGTACATGGTGCTGAAAACATGCTTTTTTTTTTCTCTTGTTGTTAACCTGGGTGTTACATTTCAACTACTATCATCCAGGTAGCTTCTGTGCTTGACTTTGGGAACATGCCAGTGAACACAGGTGGGCAGGGACAGGTGTGTAAATAAATTCACAGGGGTGAGTTCTACAGTGGTGGGATCCCAGAGAACAGATTGGCTCCCTCTACCTGGAGGAGGTACAGACTGCTTTAGGTCTTTGAGTTGGGTCTCCACGGAGGGGTAGGGGTCCTTCACAGGCAGAATGGAAGCAAAGATGTTTCAAATGGGGGGGGCAGGAATGGCACCAAGTAACACAGGTCAGAATCAACTGGTGCTCTGGAGAACAGCAAGTCACTTGGTGTTATGGTTTGAGTTTGAAATGTTTCTCCCCACCAACTCATGAGCAGAAGCCCTGGCTGCTAATGGGTTTTGGGAACATGACTGGGTCATGGGGACTCTAATTTCAATAGATCGATCCACCAAGGAGCTAATAATCGATTGGCTTTATTGGGAGCACAGGAGTTGGGGCCCACGAAGGGTGTGGACTTCAGGCTGTACCTGGCCACTCTATCTGGTCCACAGCCCTCTTCTCTCTGGCTCTTTCCTGTCTCTCTGCTTTCTGGCTGCCGGGAGGTGAGCAGATTTCCTGTGCTAAGCTCTTCTGCAATGCCGTCCCTCGCTTCAGGTGTAAAGCAGTGGAGCCAGCCACCATGGACTGAGACTTCTGAAACCGTAAGCCAGATCAATCTGTGCCTTTTGTTTTTGGTGAGTGTCTTATCACAGTGATGCAAAGCTGACTGACATTCACCATGGCCAGAACTTAGGGGATTAGTGAGAAAATGATGCTGGAAACATCTCTGGAAGTCTTTTGAAGTCCTTCAACATAGCTAGTACTGTGTTTGGCAAATGGGGCCTGGGGGAAAAGTAATTCTGCTTTGTAGTATTTTCCAATTCCCATGGCTGATTTCAAGCTGCTAACATGGTGCTGCTAGTGAGCATGGTGGGCACTGTCAGAGCCAAACAAGCTGTCATTCTGTCCCTCACAGAGCTTTTACAAGGGACTATAAAGACAAAGGGCCCTAGAAATTCCTCACCACAGGTGAGTTGGTGGTCCATAGTGGGCCTGCCAACACTGAATTCCCTGTTCTCACTAGCACGACCTAGAGTTTCCTTGGGGGGATCTGTGTTAGCCATGAGCTTTGAATAGAAGGACCCCAAAGCACAGCTCCAAGTCCCAGCTGGGAAAGCCAATAAGCAAACCTTTTCTCCTTCTCAGCCATGGGCATTGGGCCAACAGAGAATAAGACAAAAATATGCTTCTTTCCCTTTTGAGGGATCTCAGAGGAGACACACTTTCCTCCTCAGAATGGAAAAGAAGTTTCTAGAACACAATGTGGCCTCCTATGGAAGACTGAAGGTGACCTAACACTGTCCAAAGCTAATGCTTTCCAGGACAGAATGGAGAGATAGAGAGGAGCCAGCCTTGTTTGCGCTGCTGGGTCCTTGTCCTTTTTTTTGGTAGTACTGAGAATCGAACTCATAACCTCACCCTTACCAGGCAGGCACTGTGCCACTGAGCCATGTCGCCAGCCCTGGGCCCTTGATTTAACTTGCCTGGCCTGACTTTGGAATTTGGGTTGTGGAAATCCATACGATTGCCATTTTAGCAAAGCCTATTTGAGCTGGGTTTCTGTTCTGTTTCACGAACGGTGATTCTCACAGTCTTTGGCACCACTTCCAAGATCTGCCTTGGTTTGTGGGACCAGGGAGGCTTCCTGGTGGGCACACTTCCTAAACAAGACCTGAAGGAGAGGAAGGGATGCCTGGAGGAGAGAGAGGGCGGAAGCACCCTCTAGACCACTGAGGAGGAAAGACAGAACATGCGTGTGTGAGGCAAAGAGGAAACTACGGGGTGGCTGAGGCAGGGTAAGAGATAAGGATAAAGAGGTGCCAGCTCACACTGGACCCTTTGGGTGATATTGCTTTTGGACTTCTCCCTGAGTGCAAAGTGAAGCTACCAGGAGCCAGAGCAGAGACCTGATCAGGTCAGATACACTGCTCCTGAGGAGCAGTGGAGTTTATGGATGAGGAAAGTAGGCTCAAGGGTCACTCTGAAGAGGATGTCACGGTAGTGGGTCGGAGGAGAGACTACAGAATGGACAGGTGTAAGACACGGCAGGAGGGTAGAGCTGGGCGGGGTTGGTAGTTTGATATGGGGTATGGAAGGAGAGAGGAACCAAGAAATCTTAGGGGAATTTTGATGGAATTATTGGTCCCAGTTCTTCAATTCCCTGAAGTGATCTTATAGCCCTGCGTGGTCTCATGGTGGGTGAAGACTCCCTGGACTTGGCTCTGGTGTTGGCCACGTGACTCATTTTAGCTAATGGGGCCTCAGTCCTATTATGTGTGACATGAGCAGAGGGCTGGCATGTATGTGCACATGGTCTTCGTCTCACGTGCTATAGAGACTCACCAGGTGAAGAACTGTCTCTAGGCAGCTACGGCTGTTTGCCCAAAAGTCATGTGATCTTGAATCGATGACACCACGGTGACATGCGAGACACAAGAACACGTGTTAGAGGCATTGATGAAGCATGGCAATAGTTAAGTCATGATGTTTAGAGTGCTACAAGCTGTGTGGTGTAGTAACAGTGTTTGCATCTGAGGACAAAGTTGCACACCCTCACTCCATCTTGGGACATATGAAGCAAGCTGCATGACTGGAGTGGTCCTGGCCCAGGGAGGATGACAGATATCGGAAGCTGATCTAAATCCAGTTGATAACGTGGAGTCTAAGGTCTATTGTAGGTCTGCTGTGTGCTCTTAAATGACAGACCTATGGATGTGAGAATAGATGATTGCTTTGATCACAAATTTTGGGGTCATTTGTTATGCAACATTATTGTGGCATAGGTGACTAATACAGATGGCTTGGATTGGTTGGCAATGTTTTCATATATGGTAGCCCTCTATCACCACCCTTCGTACATTTGCTAGAATAGCCAACTCTCCCATTTGAATTCGGCAAGCATGTGGCTGCCCATGAACTGCATGCAGACTCAGCTGTGTTACTCATTTTCTGAGTAACTTTTAGACTGCCTGGTGGAGGGAGCTTATGAGCATGTCTTTGGGAGCAAACCCCATGGAGTAATGAATTATTAAAGCAGGAAGTCCTTCTCCCTAGCACCTTTCACCCCACTTTTCTGCTGCCTGTTAAGTTAAGTGATTTAGGGTACTTCAGAGTTTTGAGTGACTCCAGATTTATTTGGGGGAAGGACACGGGGATGGTGACACGTGGAGAAGTTACTTACCCTAACCAGACAACCAACGTTGATGATGTCACTGAAAAGAAGGAAGACAGAAGTCCGCCAAATCAGTATGGGGCATTTCCTCTAGGAAACAGTGTGCCTTGATATATGGAGTATTTGACTGTGTTAGGCACAAACACAACTTAGCTTTTCTTTTTATGAAAGCAATAAGCATTTATAAAATTCCACCTCTTCCATCCTTCACATCACTTATGAGTCCTTTAGCTCTAACCTTCTTATGACCTGCAGCTTATATAGACCCAGGCCATTTAAAACTCAATCCAAAGTGAAACACGTTTCAGTCATGGTAAAATTAATTCCCTCACTCTGCATTGGTCTAAGACCTCGTGGGGGAATCTGTGGCTTAAGTGGGGGCTGGGGAGAAAGAAAAGAGGGGGATTTTGTGACTAGAAAAGAGGCTTCTAACAGGAAAGATATTTATAAAGCTCTATTTGGGTACCGTTCAGTTTGGAAGGAATTCGTTATAATGGCAATATATAAATCTTTGAATGGTCTCATAAATCATAGCTGCGTGGCCAGCCAATCAGGAGCCAGCAAAACCTCGCTCTTTGGAGCCACTCAGTCGTTACTAGAAAGATCCTGTGTGGCTCCTTGGAAGTAGAATCGGAAAATCTGGCTACATTTGGGGGTGTGTGGAATGTCTTGAATTACTCCTCAAACATTTTAGATTTGATAAAACCCAAGACACGGCTTTTCCAGCCCCATTTCCCTCCACTCCCCCCCAATAATTATTAAACCCATGTGTACATCAAGAGAAGCTTAATCCATGTGTTTCTGATTCATTTACACTTAACTCATCAAAATATTGTTTTTAAAGAGCTGTTTGTTGTCCAAAAAAACCTTTTCCTCTAAGCTTGAAAGCTTAACTTAGCAGAAGCAGGAAGCCGGCTTCTGCCAAGAGTAAATGGGCGAGAAGTCCAGGGGCCTCGGGTTTTGAAGTATGTGCAACGAATGTTCAAACAGGTTCTCAGTGGAGCCAAATCTACTTTTTTATCTCCAAGAAATCTCCAGAGACCCACGGGGGCAGAAGTTTCAAGGAACATCATCTCTTCCCAAACCGCGTGAAATTGCATTCCGGCCGAGAAGCCCAGCCAAGCCAACCGGAATTCAAACTGCGGGGATGGATGGAGACCGAGGGCCATGACCTTGGGAAATGAGAGAGGTTTGTCTGGAAAGTTAGCAGAGTCCATAATGCCATTTATTGGGGCGTTTCCTGCACAGACAGTGACATCAGTGGCTTTTTGCCCTGCACCAGGTATCTACTGAGTTGCATGATCGGCACAGGCGCTAATGCACTGGATGTCCTGATGGAAGTGGGCCCTCAGTGGCCCCTGCTTCACAGAGAGAAGCTGAGTCTGCAGACTCAGCTTGTGTGATGTGACTGAGATCACATCTGGAACTTAGATTTAAACCCAGTTTTCCTCTGAAACTGGAGCCAATGAACCTGATATGACACTGTGGTTAGTTCGTGGCTGGTTCTTCCATCGAGAGAGGCGCGACTGCCATGTTGGTCACTGGATATTCTACATAAAGAGGGCAGTGTAGTCCCTGCCCCATGGAATTTAAGCTGGTGATGGAAGGCAAACATCAGGTCCATAACCAATTTGAGCTCTGAGAAGCCCGGTAAAGGAAAAGCACAGGTGTCACAGGCAAGGGAGCCAGATGGCCTGGGAAATGAGAAGCACTGGCTGGTATTAGTGACATTTCATCTCAGACTTGAAGGACAGTGCTGTGGGCTAGTGTGCCTCCCCCGACCAGACCCCAGCATTCAGATGTCAACGTCCTAACCTCAGTACTTCAGAATGTGACCTTCTTTGGAAACAGGGTCATTGCAGATGTCAGTAGGTAAGATGAGGTCACGCTGGAGCAGCATGAGTCTCGGACGTGATGTGACTGGTGTCCTTGGGGAGAGGGGAAGTCCGGACACAGAGCCGAACACCGGGAGAACGCTGCCTGGGGTCGAAGGCAGAGACCCAAGAGATGCATCTACCATCTCCATCTGGCCAGCAAACTCCCAGCAGCGAGGCGAGAAGAAAGCACCAGGTCCTTGAGGAGGAGCAGGGCTCTGCCTGCGCCCCCACTTGGGCCTTGGGCTTCCTGAACTGCGGGCCGAGTCTGCCAGGTGAAGAGGGCGTGAAGAAGGAGCGTAGTGGAGGGGGAATAACCCCGGAAGAAGAAAGCAAGCACGTAGAAGCCTCAGGAGGACAGAGCTGGGTCACTAAGCAACGAGGGTTCCCCTCGCACCCATGGTGCCGGAGATTAAACCCAGGGCCTTTGCTTTGGGCTACATCCCCAGCATTTTTATATCATTTATTTTGAGGCAGGGTCTTGCTAAACTGCTAAGTCGCCTACGCTGAGCTGCAATTGGCAGTTCTCCTGCCTCATCCTTCCAAGTGTGCTGGGATTCCAAGCGTGTGCTACCACACTGGGCTCCATGAGGGGTTTAAGTAAGGGATAGATGTAAGTGTTCTTTGAATTTCAGGAATGCTGTCCTTTGTGCGGTGACTGGATTTTGATGGTGGTGCGTGAAGTGAATGGGGACTGGTTAGGACCACAGCGTGTGGTTGACTTCGGGAAATCTCCCTCGTTCCTGCATCTGGACAGCTCTTCTTTAAAGACCTTTTCCACTGAGCTATTTCTCTGCTCAGAAACATTTATCCCTTCATCCACTCTAGAGAGTGTGCACCTGGCTTTAACACTGCTTTGTCCAACATGCAGCCTCCAGGCACCACGATGACTCTTTTTTTTGTCTCTTTGAGACAGGGTCTTGCTATGCAGTCAGGCTGGCCTTGAACTCACTTTGTAGCCCAGGCTGATCTCGAACTCACAATGATCCTCCTGTCTCAGCCTCCCGAGTGCTGGGATTACAGGTGTGCGCCACTATGCTGGGGCCGATGACTCTTCTAAATTAAGGTGAAAACTGGGTTCGGTGGTGCACACCTATGGCCTCAGCTACTGTAGAGGCTGAGCCAGCAGGATCATAGGTTCAAGTCCAGCCTGGGCAGTTTAGCAAGGCCCTGTCTCAAATTTTAAAAAATGATGCATAAAGATAAAAATAACAACCAATTTCTCATGGGGGTTAGTGAAGTAGTTGAGCACCTGCCTAGTTGATGCAAGGCCGTGGGTTCAACCTCTAGTCTTATCAAAATAAAATAAATGAAGTTTAAATAAAATTAAAGACTCAGATGCTGAATCATGTGGCACTCATCATCCGCAAACAGCTTTGCTGGAAAAAAAACTAAGGCTCCGTGCCTACCTTGCATCAGATCCGCTGCCGTGTCTCCTGCCGACTTGAGCCCTGGGGCATCACACCACTCTCCTCCCTTCCCATCCCCCAGATACCATCGCCCCTGTCTGCCATGGGTGAGCTGCCCTTCTCCCAAGGTGGGGATACCAGTCAAGGTGCTGCCTTTCCCTAGTCGAGGTGAGCTGGAGATGCAGGAAGAGCCACCACACTCTAGAAAATTGAAGTCTGGAGCAAGAGGCACAGGGATTGGAAATGGTTGGCGCTGACACACCCAGATTATGAAGCCTTGAAGAATGTCACCCTTTCTACCTGCTGCCTGGCCACAGCACCCGACTCTCTATCTTTTCTGAGTCCCTCCTTTGGCCTTTGTGAGCTACCCAGTCATCTTTTGTTTGTTTGTTCATTTGTTTTGTGACAGGATCACATTCTATAGTCCATGCTGGACTTGAACTCACTCTGTAGCCAAGGCTAGCCTTGAATTTGTGGCAGTCTTCCTGCCTCAGCCTCCCGAGTGCTGGGATAGCAGGTAAGTGGCACCATGCTCAGCTGCCCACTCAACTTCAAAGCACATGCTGCGTGGCTTCTGTGATGCAGGTTTGGTCACTGCTGCTCATGACTCAGAAAATCCTAATGAGCCCCTCATAGAATCCAGCTCTTAAATGGAGGGATGGAACTAATCAATACAGATCATAAAGCCCTGCCTTTGTCAGTTTCAGAAAGTGGTCCTATTTGAATTGAACCAAGACACAGATGATTTATGCTCCGTGAGGCGCCACTCAAAGAAGAGGGAACCTCTGAGCTCATGGGTTTTAGGTGTCACAGCCCAGGTCCCCCAACCTGAGAGGGCCTCATGTTTTACTTGCTTGTCAGATTCATAAATCTGAGACGGAGAAGGTAAAAAGAAACCCCAGCACGCTCCCCGGAGCCTCCTGCCAAATCTTTCCCTGCAGTGGATTATTTATCTCTGGATGCTCCTTGGTTTGGATCTTTGCAAGGGTTGCCCTCTGCTAATGGTGTCATGCTTATTTCTGGATCATCAAAGTCAACCTCAAAAGTGAGACCATTAAGCAAATCTGTTAAAAAATTAAACATTGAAGGATTCCACTGTGACCTTTGCTTTTCCTACCGTGGGAGAAGGTCGGGAACATCTCTGTGACTTTTCCTACCTGACCCAGGGCACCACTGACATCACTGCTAAGGTCTCATAGGAGAAATTTAGGAAAATGCCAGTTCAGCAGGAGGCCATTTTCCAAAAGCACCCTGTAAGTTGGTTAATGGGAATGAATATACATTTTACTATAGAACAATGTGATACCTGTACAAATGGGACCCATCTTTGTTTTGTTTTTGTTGTATTTTTGAGACAGGGTCTCACTATGTAGTTCAGGCTAGCTGTGAGCTCACTATGTAGCCCAGGCTGGCCTTGAGCTTGCAGTGATCCTTCTGCTGCATCCTCCTGAGTGCTGGAATTACAAGTGTGCGCCCCCATGCTCAGCTATGGGTCCCCCCTACTTTTTCAGGACTTTATGCTGCCAGGCAGGCACTATGTGACTGAGCTATCTCCCTGGCCTGGGTGGCATTTTTGCCACCCTGAATAAACACTATCTTTATAAGGAAAATCACATACATATATATGCATACATCCATATCTATTTAAAGACATTAAAAAGTAAAAGAACACATGAGATTGCTATGGGGTTTTTTGTTTGTTTGTTTGTCTTTTTTGAGACAGGGTCTCACTATGCGGTTCAGTCTGGCCTTGAACTGACTTTGTAGCCCAGGCTGGTATTGAACTCACAATAGTCCTCCTGCCTCAGCCTCCTGAGTGCTGGGATTACAGGTATATGCCACCACATCCAGCTGTTATCTTCAAATAATAGAATAACAGGGAAATTCTTTTTCTGCTTCTCATTTACAAGAAAGTATTTTCCTTCAGCAAGCTTTAGTCACATAATTAACCACAGATAATTACATGTCTACAAAAAAGAGGAGGTATATTACCAAAAGTACCAGATTCCTCTGGACAGTACCATTGTGATTATTGAGTTGCAGTGGTTTCAAAATATTAATATTTACAAACTAACATCTCTTGGTTCTGTCAGTAAGCTCATTTAAAAAGGGGTTTCTTAGTGGAGTGCCAGACGGGAAGCTACATGAAGGTAGGGTTTGTGTTTATTTGTGTATTCCCAGTGTTCAGCAAAAAATTAAGGAAAGAAAAGCAGGGAGGAAGGAAGGGAGGGAGGGAAAGAGAGTAGGGCTGTGTGGTGTGGTGGACTGCACTACAAGGGGCGGTCATTGTTTCTGGCTTTTCACTAGAGTTCTGATTTGAACAAGGTGTGTGATCCTTGACAAGCTGTTTCTCACTTGAGCCTTGATTTCTACCATCTGTAACATGAGACGACAGCACTAAACTGTTCTACAACAGGGTTTGGTAAATTCTGGCCCACAGAGCCAGATCTAGCCCACGACTTGCTTTTGTCTATAAAGTCTTATTGAAACTCTCATGCTCATGCATTTCTGTATCATCTTTGGCTGCTCCCCCACCACAGTGACAGAGTTGAGTAGTTGCAACCAGGACCTTACACTTGGCAACATAGAAATACTAACTCTGACCCTTTATGAAGAAAGTTGGGAGAGCGCTGGTCTAGATGACTCTAGATTGAATCTATATGTGAATCTTGGGTTCCTGGAATTCAGTTTTCACTTCTGTGACCTTAGGGGTGGGATTTATATTTTCTTTTCCGATTAACCTCAACCCACCCCAGCAAGGGGGTAGAGGAGGTGGGGAGCAACCTCGGAACATCCGCCCGCCCCAGGGCACAGCTCTCTTTGCACCCCCGATCTGGACTCACCTGAGAGGAGGAATCTGAGGGACAGGGATGAAACACTGCACCTCTAGGGCGATGCTGTCAGATTAGAAAATTGGGCACCATTGGCACCTTTGAGTGATGGATGCTTGGGCCCTTCCTGTCCTGCCTCATACGCCTGCTTATGGGCATTTCTGACAGTGTCCTTCATCGATTCTTGGAAACATTTTTCCTTGCTGTGCAAAATCATCACAATCATTTTCCGGAAGCTGTTTGGGTGACGGAACTCATCTTGCATGTGTGTGTGCTTTTCCCTCTGATGTCACTGTGCTGCTGAGGCTGGGCTCCTGAATTATAGATTAAATCCTTCTCTGTGCTGTTTAACTTGACCCTGAGATGCTGAAGCCGTTTCAGCTGACCCTGCACCTTTCCAACTTAGGGTTTAGGCAAGATGGCACTCATTTTCCAGAGAAATGACTCTCTTTGGCTCCAGCTATGGCTAATCCAGCCGCACAACCTCCTCCCACCCTAAAGAATACTGAATCAGAAGCATCCAAGGTCCTGTGTCCTCAGCTAGACAGATTCCAGACCAGCAAGATCTGGAGACCCTGGAACTGTGTGTGACTGATCCTGGTAATTGCTCTCCTTTCTGGGACATAACAAGAGCTTATTCCAAAGCACTCCCTCCATTCCATGTTAGTATACAAGTCACGATCCAGGGCCAGCCGCGTGGTCTTGTCTTTCTGCTGCGCAATCCATCCCTATTTAACTCCCATATCTGGGACAAACCAAGTACAAGCAGAACCAACAAACATTTCTAACTTCTCCCCTCCTAGCTCTACCTGCTCAATCAACTCCTTCTAGGCCCAATGCTTGCTCTTACACCTCCTCTGTAGCCCACAGGGTCATTGTCCTCCCCTGAGGCTACCAAAAGGAGTTGGTGTGAAATACAGACCAAAGAGAGAAGGAAGTAGTTTTATTTTGCATATTGGGTCCATATCTTTTAATGTCTTTCTTCCTCCAAGGATGAAACAAAAGAATGGGTATTTGTTGGGTGTGGGGGTGCACACTTGTAATATCAGCTACTTGGGAACCTGAGACAAGAAGATTGCAGTGTTAAGGACAGCCAGGGCAATTTAGTGAGTTTCTGTTTCTCAGTAAATAAGTAAATAAATGGATTGGCCATGCCCTATGCCAGAAGTAAAATAACTCGAAGAATGGGTGTAAAATGTTTTCTGGAGCAAGGAGTCTCAACCTATCATGGTCACGTGCCTCTGTTAAAATACAGGTTCTACGATGTAGACACCTTGGTCAGGCCAGGGATGAAGCATGTCTAAGGAACTCTGAGTGCTGCTGCTGCTGCTGGCTGAGGAACATGCCTTCAGTAGTAAGGCCGGGTAACCTAATAAGGTTTGAGTGACGTGATAGCCAATTGGGCAAATGTTGGTTTCCCCTTCTGTATCAGGAGCTATTGATACTGACAAGAAGTGGGGTAGAGATCTGCACCTCAGTCCTCAGACTCCAGGGCTTCTGATCTGCCTACCTGAGCTGCAGAGGACAAGGTGAGTGAGGATACAGTAAACACTGAGCTGTTAACAATTGAGCATCTACTTCACCTTGCAAACCCTAGTATTTGGCTGGAGGGGCCTTTTACTGGACCTCATGTCTAGGGTATTTGCTCTTGGACCTTTTGCCCAAACAAGACTTGGTATGCAAATATATATGCAAACAACAGATATGCAAATAAGATATGCAAATAACAGGTTATTTGCTGGATGCATGGTTGGCGCTCAATACATATTTGTTAGATAAATGGATGGTCCAAAGGAAGGTCTACTAGGAAATTTAATGGGAACAATGTGTATGTCTAATTGTGCTTTTGATCTTGCATATCTAGCAAGATTCATGGGGTCTCTATGAAAATTCTGGCAGTCATATATTGTTACCAAGTGAATGAAAGCTGTTCCCATAAAGACATTTGTGGTGCAACAGTATTAGCAGAATTCTAGCTAGGATAGGTAGTTGAAAGCCACAAAGTCAGGCACCCTTGGTGCACTGCTTGGATTGTGTGGGAAACCACCATGAACTGGGTAGCTTAACACATAGGGATTTATGTTCATTCAGCTCCCAAGGCTGAGCGTCCAAGATCAAGGTGCCAGCAGCGTTGGTTTCTGGTGGAACCTCGTCCCTTGGCTTGCAGAGGGTGACTTCCTGCTGTGTTCTCACATGGCGCTTTCCTTGTGTGTATGGGAGAAAGGGACAGAGAGATTACCTCTGATGTCTTATAGGGATACCCACCCCATGGGACTAGACACCTGCCAGTTATGACTTCATTTACCCATAACCACCTCCTTCAATTCCCACCTCTAAATACAGTCACCCTGGGGGAGGGGGTTTCTTCAACAAATTAATTTAGAGGGGACACAGTTTGGTCTATCCCACTCCCTGATTTTAGGTGCTTCTCACCTGCCAGGCTAACTCAAGGGCCATGGGCTTATGATAGAATTTAAAGGCACTCGAGTGAGCTTGCTGATGGAAGCTAGGTTGAAGCTTATATGCTGGCGGCCACCATGGAGGTGATGGGCCCTTTGCCCTTTATGTACCTTGCAGCATGCAGCCTCTTTCAGTCCTAACTGGCATTTCCCTGATTGGCAGCTGCATTTTATTTTTTCCCTTTCTCAAGTCTTATCACCCATTACCTTAATTGCTTTTGTGATTCCAAGCTCCTGGGGTGGGGTGGTGAGGGAGGTCGCACAGATTCTGTTCTGCTCTTTGCTGGAGTTCCAGAGCCTTGAAAGTGCTCGGTGATGTCTGCTGGCTTTAAATGACTTCACAACTTAGTGCCACAATAGAGGTTGTGGGTTTGGAGAATCCTGAGCTGAGTGCATCGCCTTGATTTCTCTCATTTGCAAAGGCAGCAAATATTCATGGAGTGTTTACTATGTGCCAGGCCCTGAGGACAAAGACAGAGGTGAAGTCTGTCCTTCATAGCCCTTCATGAGGTCACATTTGGTGGTGTTCATGGTGGGGCAGATGCAGCTCCAGTAAATGAAACAAATAACTTAAATTTTAGAGAGTGATAAGTTCTCTAAAGAAAATAAAACAATATGATGGCAGAGTAGGCGTACAGTTTGTTGAATGGGTGAGTGAGCACATGCACAGGGCTTCCTGATTGGTGTTTTCTCTTTCAGACAATCTGTCAAATATGCTGCAGAAGCATCAGACACACTCATGGGTGCCAAGAGCCTTAAGTTGCTTCAGAAATGCCTAACTTTTTATTGACATATAGATGTAAGAAATGTGAAAGCCTTAGGTGTAAATCTTGATAAAACTTCACAAGCTGAACACATCTACACCAAGGCACCGAATACTATCAGCACCTGCAAAACCTCCTCTGTGTTCCCTTTAGACCATTATCAACACTATCCTGGCTCCCAACTTTTTCTGGCTGTTAAGCCATCGGTGCCAAGCGGATAACAGAATAGGATGCTAAAGCATCACTCTGTAGAACACAACACTGCAGCAAAGCACGAGCTGGCTCTGTCCACGCAGACTTGTTAAGCCTTCCTGTCCCTTCTCCAGCTTCCCAAGATCTGCTCTCTTTTGGTCTTTAACAGGCAGCCTGTGATAAAAAAAAGTCCAAAGGCGCTCTGCCATACCAGGTGCCTCCGTCCAAAGTGTATCGGACAGCCCACGGAGACAGTCTATTACGGTTTGTGTCTGCCTGTGCCCCCAAATCCTCATGCAGTTATGGGGTGGCTTTTAGAGTTTATGACTGATCCATGATCCAATACTGGGATTATGGGTGTGAGAGCTATACCCGCCCTAGAGTGGATAGTTTGTATATGTAAGGGAGAGAAAGAGGCTGCTGGCTGCCATTCCTCCCTTCTTGCACTTGTTGCTTTGCTGTGCTCTGCTGCCATGAACTGTTGCCCTCTGCCATGTGCCACTCTGCCTCAGAACCAGCCAAGTATGGACTGAAACCTCTGCAAACTGTAAGCTAAATAAACCTTTCCTTCCTTCATTTTGGATATTGGGTATTTTGTCTCAGCAACAAGAAAGAAGTAACCAAGACACAGTTTGTTAAACACCTCCCCCTGCTCCCACTTGCTTTTGTTTTAGTTTTAGTTTATAATCTTGATTCAATAATGGCCCTCAACCTTTTCATCATGATAGGTTTTTGAAAGATAGAATTATAAATGAAATTCTCTGGCCAGAATCTGGAAAAAATTGTACAGAATGTTAAGTCCAAGACCACATAACTAGCTGTTTTCCAGGGAAGACTGAGGGTGCTGGGAGAAATGTGCTTCCTTGAATCCACTTTTCTTCCCGAGTAGGGCTGGGGCCTTGCCTTCCAGTCCTGCCCAGAAGCCTCGGGGGTTAATCTTCCTAAAAGACAATTAACAGGTGGGACATCCTGCAATTCCTGTGGCCAGACCTCTGGGTCTATAAATCTTCCGTGGGACCAATGCTCTAAATTCTTAATCAAGCCTGTTTCCTTTATTAATCTCCAAGAGCAGCAGTGATTTATAAGCAAGGCTTCCATTTGGCCTAGAAAATGAAATTCATTTCACAAACCCCTAAGTGTGGTCCAAATCAATTGGCCATGATACTTTCCTATTTCATGCTCTGTGTCACACTGATCTTTTAACTTGATTGTTCGATTACCAAGTATTCACTTAAAAGCCTCGGTTGGGTTTCTGTACATCACGAAAATAATATTATCCCCCTGCACAATGATCATTACTGATCCTAGGGCTGGGCTTTTAGATGACGGCAGCTGGAAGAAGACAGCGGCTGAACCACTGGGGAAGGTGATAAGGCTTGGGTCATCACGTGGCATGTTTGCTACATGATGGGGAGACCAAGGATAGGGGGAACCAGTTCGTGCAGGCATCTGGATGCCACCCAAACCCCACCAAGTCAGTACGGTATGTCTAAGAACAGGGAAATGATAGTTGAAGAATTGTAAGACAGAAGCTAAAGATTCTAGGGGCAAAGGCAGCTTCTCTGTTATCTAGCAAGATCTGTCCCTTTGTTCCCTTAACAAGTGTTCGCTGAGGACTACCATATACCAGGCCCTCTGGGAGACCCTTGGAATGCAGCAGGGAGCAAACAGACCACACTGTCTAGGTAGTGTGACTGTGGAAATGTGACAGTAATGGTTATTAACAATGAACCCTCTGCTGGAGACACAATAGTGTATTTTATTGTCTTTTCCCACACCTATACATGGCAGGCTGTGACCCTTTACTTGTAGAGATGGGAAAACTGGGACCAGGAAGGTTGAGTTGCCCAAGGTCACCTTTGATAAGAGGTAGGGCAGGGGCCAAACCCAGGTTTGCTGAACCAGCCTGCCATGACCTGTCTGTCTGTCTGCTGGGTTCAGGGGTGTGAGTGACAGATGGCATATGGTGTGGTGTGAAGGCTACACACATTTCATGTGCTGGAGACCTGGTCCCCCATATAGTAATGATGAGATCTGGGGTCCTCAGAGTGGGTGGGGTCAACCGGCATGAATGAATGAATTAATCCATTGTCGCATGAGTGGATGCATGGGTTACAGTGAGCGCAACTTTGTGGGAAAAGCAGCTGTCTAGCATGATGGCTCTGCATCGCCTTCGGAGGTGCTGCCACGTGATCACACAGCAAGGAGGCCTTGCTTGACACGGAGACCTCCTGGTCTCCAGCACTGTGAGTCCGATAAACTTCTATTTTTTATAAATTACCTGATCTTGGGTATTTTGTTAGAGCAACAGAAAATGGACACAGATAACACAACCTGACAAGTGACTGGTGATTCTGTTGAAGCCATAGGTAATGACTGAGCATCTAGTCCGGGCAGATGCTTCCTCCAAGGTAGAGAAGAAAGGGTGAGTGTATGCTGTCTTCAGTAGGTGACAGGGCCGATCAAGACACAGCACAGGGTCGCAGCTTGAGTGTTCTTGTGTGACCCTGTGTCCATCCCCAGCATTTGGAGAAAAAAGACACAATCCAAAGCAACACAGGGTAAGAGAGGCACAGAGTCACAGACAGGCTGCTTACAGTGCCTCCTGCTGGGGCTCCTGGCCAGCAGGGCATGTGGGAGGTGCCAGGTCGAGGGAACTGCCTACTGTGAGAACTTGCGGGTGTGGTGGCCTCCTGGTTCAATACCTGACATACTGCAGCACAGCTGGTGGGACACAAAGCAGGGAGGCAGGCTGAAGCCAAGCCCTGTGGACGCTGGCGTGCTCTGAGGAGTGTGGGGCCTTCCGAAGGCTTTAGGACAGCGTTCTGAGCTGTCAGGGTCTCCTTGCTGCAGGGGACTGCCGCGTTAGTTCAGTGCAGTAGGTCATAGGGGTGGGAGGAACAGGCACAGCCCCACCACCTCCCAAGGGACATCAGACCTCACACAGGTGTCTGTCCATGGGCAGAAAAGTCCTCTTTGGCGACATGGTGCTGGGGAACCACTTGAGGGCCAATGCCATCTGAGAGGTACTGGGAAGAGGCAGGATGAGGCCGCCAGCTGCTCTGGTGATGCCTGTTCTGAAAGCCTTGTCAGTTGGTGTTAATTGTACCCAAAGAATTCAGACCTGTACACCACACCACCGCAGGGGCTTGGAACAGGAGTTCAGAAGCAGTGGGACCCAGTTCTGCAGGGCCAGAGGGGTTGGAGGAGCTGTCTTCAAGCAACATCTCAACCACCTTGCAAGGGATCACTCAGGACCCTGGCAATGGTGGGCTCGATTTCGGCAAAAAGCCCTGCTGAGAACCACGCCATCCCCACAGGGCAGACATGTGGACTTCAGGGAATTTCTGCTGCTATCGTGGAGAAGTGAAGAGCGGGGGGACGAGTTGTCAGGCCTGCTAATGGGGGCACCTGGTGACCTCCTGGTGATAATGGTGTCAGACACATGATAAAGACTCACCAGGGCAGGAAACACCCTCTGTTTACTGAGCAATTTTCTCAGCCTGAGTTCAAAGTGCAAATTGCTTGTGTTAAATGGACATGGCGGGGAGGGGGAGGGAGAGGGCGGGTCTGGGTCAGCCTGGATGCTGTTTCTGGGAGCCGCCGCATGTCCTGTTCTCCACGTCCTGTGCATCAGCATCTCCCCAGCTCCCAGGAGTCTTCTAGGTGACACATCAGTGTCCACACAGTGGCCACAGGGCTTTAGCCTCCCTCTGCCCACCTCCCCCTTCACTCTGCTGGAGCAGCCACTGTGGCTGCTTTGCTGCCTGCAGCTGTACCAGAAACCTTGCTGCCTCAGTGCCTTTGCACAGCTGCACCCTTTGCCTGGAACACTCTTCCCCGCCTGTCAGCTCCCCACTCACCATCTTCCTGCTCTGCTCAGGTCAGACCAACCTGGGGAAACTCACCCTGACATCATATTTAACTCACTCCTAACTTCTACTACTTCACTTTACCCCTCACCACCAACAGTGCTTAGTTTCGGACGCTCAAAGTCCTTTACTTATTTCTCTCTTTCTATTTTTGAGACAAGGTCTCACTGAGTCACTAAAGTGCCCAGGCTCGACTCAAACTTGCAACTCTCCTGCCTCAGCCTCCCAGAGTGGTGGGATGAGAGATGTGCACCACAAACCTGGCTTTGTTTCCTTACTTCTTAATACCTATAGTCTTTTTTCCCTGCTAGAATATAAGCTCCACAATGGTGGAAACTTTTATTGATTTTGCTTCCTTTTATACTCCTCAGTGCCTAGCCCTGGACTGGGCAGCATGTAGATGCTCCATTAAACTTACTTATATGATTCATCTAATTTTAGAACTCTGTATTATAGAGATGATTTGACTTCATTTTATGCATGAAGAAACTGAGGTTCAGAGAAGTTAAGTCACAAGCTCCAGGTCACACAGCTATAGTCTACTCATTGCTCTTTGGTGCCCTGTAAATGGGGGGTGAATTCAGTGAGGGGCAGAGAGGGGTCACTCGGCTTCTTTAGAGTTTATCCTTGAGATGAAGGAAGGAATCTGTTTTCCCAGTACCCAGCCACACATGTCTCTGTGAGGCTAAGTTCCTTTTCCATGGTAACTCCACCCTTGTCCACTGTCTACACCAGAGGAGCGGAACCTGTCTTGATGAGTCTGGGAATCTCTGAGATGAGTTCCGCCCCTGGCTTTGCTGTGACTGGACCCCAGAACTCTCTGCGTGGGGCCCCAGAGCCCTCTTTGTCCCTATCTCTGTGAAATCACCGCCCACTTCACCCGAAGTACTCTAATTTTCTTAAGGACACCACCTCTGTCTATGGGTCACACAGCTTGGGTGGGGCAGAGAGGGCAGGCGACTTGGTGCAGCTCACTGTGGCCTGGTCCTGGCCCTGTGGTTTCCAGGGTGAGCGTGGCAAGCACAGGGGCTCAATGGAAATCAGCACAGGGATTTTGGTAAGAGCTGCTGGAAAGGGCATGTTCCCTTTCTTCTGAGCTTGCAGACTTGGGGCTTGGGGGTCCTGGTGGCTTCTTGGGAATGAAGGCAGCCAACAGGGCAGAGAGGAGATAGAGTTGGAAAGAGACGGATCTTTGGCAACGTCTGTGAGGCTGGGACGCAGCCACACCTGAAACAGCTAAGGTAGCCGATGGTCTTCACTTCCGCTCAGTCAGTTTCTGCTTGACTTCTGTCACCCCAGAGACTTGTCAGTACCAATGGGCTTGGGTGTTAGATTGTAGAAATAAACAAATGAGGTTGTGTACACCCCAGCAGCCATCCGAGGAGAAGCCGCTAGAAGTGGCGGGGGGGGGGGGAGTTTCAGCCCTACTGAACAGAAATGGTTGACACCTGATGTCACTTTCCAGCTACCTAAAGAGAATTTTCTTTCATTTCTCTAAAGGAGGAGATGAGCTAGAAAATGTATGTTTTCTGCATTTGGGGGCCCTGTGCAAAACCGATAGTGCAGGAAGTCTGTCAGCTGGGTCCTCTTCCTGTGCCTTTCTGGAGAGCTGCTGCCCTCTCTGTACAGGGAACTGAGTGGCTTTATGCCTTTCGTAGTACCCCTTTCCAGCCCTTCTTCCCTTTAGATCAACTTCTGACCTTACCCTCTATGTCCTGTTGGAGTCTGAGATGGGTTCCTCAGACTGATTCATGCTAAACTGTAAATGACTAATGCCACAGTGGTTACAGCTGATTTACCTTTAGGGTAAGTCAAATAGGGAAGTACTTTAACCCAAAAGACGGGAGTGGAGGGAGCTGTTGGAGGATATGTGGGAGTCTTTGGAGGAATTCTCTTTCAGGATAACAGAGATTCCCAGGATCCTGTCCCTCTGGTCCGCCTACTTGTGAGTTTAGCCCTCTCCTATCTGAGAAGGGTGGTCCCTTCCCAAGCGTTGTGTGCTGCACAGCCAGGGAGGAAAGGTCCATGAGGGTTCAGCTGAGGCCTCTGTCTTTTCCCCACAAGCCTGTCTTACAGGGCCAGGTGTCCTGGGAGCCGAGAATAGCCTGGCGCTTGTTCGCAAGGTCAGGCTCCCTGGCCAAGGACTCAGAGGACAGAACAGCCCACGCCCTGCAGCTGTGGTTTCCACCTAGCACCTGATAAGCTGGAGCTGAGTTTAACAGCAACCCATCGGATGGGACACCGCTGCAGGAATGAGAAGCTCCTATCGGTCCCCAGTGCAGGGCTGTGGAGCCAGGGTGGAGTTAATGCACTGCTGGCCCAGGCCCAGGTCCTGGCGGCCCATTCCTCTCAAATTCCTCTGTAATCAGCTAAATTAGCCCCGTGGTGGAATAGCTCATCAAGGAGCAGCTTGCAGGATGGATTGATGGACGGTCACCTTTTCAAGGAGCTCCTGAAAGGGGATAAATGGCCCACTGGCTCAGGAGGTTGCAGTTGAGTGTTTTTCCCTAGGTCAATAATCTTTCCTTCCCTACCTGCTCTTCTTGGTCCTGGGTGGAAGGTGACCCATGGCACAGCAGGGCCAACTCTGTTCCCAGCAGGAAGACAAAGCTTGTGTTTGCCTGGGGCTGGCAGGGCAGAATAGTGTGGGGAAGCAAGGCCTGTCCTTTGTGAATGCCACAAGGACCACGGGACAGACCCTGTCCCAGGATGACCCCACAGGGGGCAAGGAGCAGTGAGGTCTTGGTCCCTGCAAGGTCTCCCTGGTCTCAGCCCACCCTGCATCATTTTATGCAGAGTGGAAAGGCCTAGTTGGGGGAAGTGACGTCAATATCTCTCTGAGGGCTTCTAGCGTTTGCCTGTCGGACTCAGAGGCTGAACTAAGGGGTCATCCCCAGGCCTGGGACCCTGAGTTGCCCATGTTCGAGGTCAGGCAGACAAACCTACAGCTCGCTGCTCCATCAGCCCTGTAAGGACTAAGGTCGTAGAGATCAGGAATTCACACCTGGTGGATGAAAGCGGAAGTGACTGTCCCGAGCACACCTATGTTATGAGTGTTGGTGCCTGAGGCCTGGGGGAACATTTCCAGTGCTAGCAGCTCCTGGGTTAAAAATGTCTGCATTTCTAAGCAAACCCCCAGATGTGACTGTGATACACACTGGAGCATGGTGTAAGGCAGTGGCTGGGTGCAGTTGGTGGTACATATCTATGACAACAGCACTTGGGAGGCCGAGACCGAGCTAGCCCAGCCAGGGTAAATTTGTGACTTAGTAAAACCCTGTCTCGAAGTAAAAACTAACAAAGGACAGAGATTTCAGCTCAGGGCAAAGACCCTGGGTTCAATCTCCAGTACCACAAATACCCACACCCAGAACAACAAAACCACAAAAACAGACCAACCTCTGAAGAGGCAGGTGAAGAGCCTGAGTCTTAATGTTTTGTGATATTTGCGAATTCTTCTACACTGACATTACTGTATGTGACATTTGATTTAAAGACACCGTTGAAATGGATGGACAAATGACACCCAGTAAATAAACTGGACTCTTTTATTTGTCCCCAAACTCTGGTGGGTTGCAAATTATTTCTGGATCTTCCCACAGAGGTGAGAGAGGGGAGCATGGACTCACCTTTTAGGAAAAGTCATCTTATCAGGAGCTTGGAGATTACTGAAGGCACAGCAACACTTTTAGGAGAGGACTTGGAATTTTTTTTCCTGTGGTCTTAGGTTTAGATGGATTTAGGTTTTTCTACTATTTTGAATGTGCCCAGAAAGCCAGAAGAAAAACGAGACCAAAGAAATGCAAACAAATGCAGGTATGTTTGTTGCAGGTTATCCTTTATGAAGTGAACTCTGTCCTGGGTGTGTCTCATCAGAAAACTGTCCCATGACCAAGTAAGTGTGGGGAATGCTGTGCCCAAAGAGACATACCAAAGGCTCTGACAAATCCCACACAAAGGGGATCTACTAAGCAAAATGAATTTACTCTAGAGCTTGCTAAAATTAGAAGTCTAGAAACTGAGAATCCTTTTCTTACAGAACATTTACTACCATAACACAAAACAAAACAGTATTCCAGAAATAATTTGGAAAACATTAAACCAGGGCACAGTCCTTTGGCATTATTTAGATAGTAGCAATAAATCTTTTAGAACTTGTTTCATTGCCTGGGATAAGAATTTATCCACTTCCCCTATGACAAGTACACAGATTCTTACTGTGTGACCCTTAGAAGGCTTAGATTTTGTGGCCGGGTAGATTTGGAATCAATTTCTAAGCTCTGTTGAGAGCTGTGTTCCCTGAGCAAACTCCTTCAACTTGCTGACCATCAGTTGCCACCTCTATTAAAAGACACTCAAAAAGTTGAGAACCTCCCCCAAATAAAAGACCCAATCAAAAATGGGCAACTGAAATGAATAGACATTTCTTAAAAGAAGTACAAAAAGCCAGTAAATACACAAGAAAAGGTTCAGTCTCTTTAGCTAATAGAGAAATGCAACTCAAACCAACACTGAGATTCCATCTTACTCCAGAAAGAATGGGTATCATCAAGAAATTTTAAAAAATATACTGGCGAGGCTGTGAGGAAACGGAACATCTCTGCACTGCTGGTGAGAACATAAACTAATATAACATAAACTAATATAACCACTGTGGAAATCAATATAGAGGGTGGTGAATTAACTAATGATCAATTTGTAGCACCCAGCTGAACTGAGGCAGTGCGGTGGTGTGGAGGGCCCACCCAGGGATTGTTTCCAACAGCATAAAAGGAGAACTAGAGGGGAAGACGGTGCTGTTGATTCTCCCAGAGAAGCTTGGCAAGGTGGTTTTCCTGATATGAACTTGGCTGTTCTCATTGCTGGAGGACCTCAGGTCTCTGCTGTCGCTGAGGATGGCCGTGATTCTCTTCCAGGGAGCTCTGGTCCTTGCCTGGAGGGTCACTTCCTGGCTCCAGGGTAGCTCCCTCAGACTGCTGGTGTGGATCCTTCATCCCGTTGGTGCAGGCTTTCTAGCTTCCACCACTGACCTTTGGGCCTTCCCAGCGCAGATCCTTAATACAGACTTATATAAGACATTATTGTGGGCTCTTGGACTCCTGGAGGACATTGCTGTAGGATCCAGGCTCTCAGCTGGATTCTTTGGGTTTCTAGTGTGTGGACAGATCTCCTATATTCTTCTGCATTTCACTCTTTGGGTGAAAATTATAAAATAATCCTATAAATTATGTGTCCTGCCTTCAATCTGTTCCCTTGCAAACCCTGACTACAACATGGAGGTTCCTCAAAAAACTAAAACAGAAATCCCATGTGACTCAGCAACACCTCTCACAAGTATCCTATAAGAGTTAAAAGACATTGTAGTGCAGTGTTACATGCCTACCCAAAACTTATACTAGCTAAATCTTAGAAGTGGCCTCTATGCTTATCAACAGATGAATGGATAAAGAGAATGTATTTATCCAGAGTGGAGCATTATTGAGCCATAAAGAAGGATGATTTTAAGTCACTTGTAGGCAAGCAGATTCATCTAGAATCCATAATGCTAAGTGAAATAAACCAGACACAGAGGTTAAATATTTCATTGTTTCTCTTATGTGAGAAACCCAAAAGTTTTAGATAGTTTAAAGAGAAAAACAAAAGATGGAGGACAGGAAACAGGGAGACGGACTTTGTGGAGATAGGAAGGGGATCTAGGGGCCAAAGAAGCCTGGAGGGAGGAGGGGGTGAGGAGGTAAAGCAGATTCCATGTGAGTATCACACAGTGAATGCATGCAATATGCACCACAAACATATACCAATAAAAACATGTAAAAAGCACATTGCTCATGGTTGAGCTTAAAGAATTCCTAAGAAGGATGAATCCAGCCAAGGCTGTATCTGCACAGCGTGGACAGGCAGAGGTGCTTGGGAAGTTACCCCTGTGGTTGAGGTTGAGACCTCACCAATTCCCACCTAAGGGACTCAGGACGCACACCTGCTCTCCTCTGCAGGCCAGGAGGGTGGCAGCTGCAGCCGGCTTGCTGCAAGAGAGACTGTTGGAAACCTAGGGATTTGCTTCAGCTTCATGGATGAAAAAAAAAATCCCATCCTGCTGTATTTTAACAAGAGTCAGTAGGCACCCTGCAGAAATCCAAAGATGGTCTAAGTGTCTGGTTCGAACAAGGACACCCCATCCCATCCCCCATGTCCAGAGGTGGCCACCGTGAAAAGGTTGGCAAGTGTCCCCAGGGAACTTTTCCATGGAATGCCAAGAACAAGATGCATTTTCAAAAATGGAACAGGGGATTGAACCCAGGGCCCCACGCTGTGCTCCTCCCCAGCTTACTTTATTTCTCTTATTTTGAAACAGGGTCTCACTAAGTCGCTAAGTTGGCCAGGCTGGGCTTATACTTGTGAATCTCCTGCCTCAGCCTCTCAGACTGCTGGGGTTACAAGCAGGCACCACACCCAGGTGGCAAGATACATGTTTTGGAAAGCATAAGAGGTGCCACCAAAATGAAATCAGATTCTACATATCACCTCATGTCACCCTCACATCATGTTATGGACAGAGTGGCTTTTAGGGTTTTCTTTTTGCTCTTTATTGTATAGAGGAAGCAAGTGGAACTGACAGGGTCTAAGAAAACCTGAGATAACTTACTCAGTTATTGATGGAGCTGAAATGTAAATTCTAGTTTGTTCCACCAGGATCATATACTTATTTAATACCACACACACCCATCACAAAGAGGATCATGCTGGCCCTGCTACTTGGCCCCTTGTCTTCCTTAGCAACACATCTTGAGCACCCTCCCTAACAGAACCTATGCTTGGGCTCATTCTTTCAACAGCTGCATGGATTCCATTACAGGGTTGAAGCTAATTTATTTTACCAGTTGCACACTGACAGGTATTCAGGTAGCTTTGTCCATTTGAGACCCCTCTCTGTCCCCCTGGCCCCGGAAGGGCTGGGCCTCCTCCAGCTCTCTGTCTTCTAAGAGGAGAATTAGAGTAATATCTCCATCAGTCTAAGCTGTGTAGTCTTTAAAAATACATAACCCAAAAAATAAGACTCCATTAAACAAACTTATAAAATATGAATGGGTTGCTTCCCCCGCCCCTGCCCAAGAACACCCCAGGGTCAGGCCCCTGGAACTCAGGATCATGGCACATCTGAGATCTTCCTCCATCTATTTGCCAGAGGGGTGTCACCCTGTCATGTATGGGGTCTTGAAGCCAATTAAATTGTGACCCTCAAACGGAAAGGACTGAAGTAATTGCTGAATTGTGAAGATCAACTGCATGTGTCCTATTTGTGTATGTGTGTGTGTCCGTGTCCGTGTGTGTGTCCACATGTGTGTGTACATGCACATGCTCACATATACTTGTAAAGTCACACACAGAACCAAATGTGTTCAAATAAATGGGTAGTAAACTAGGGCACTAACCAGGCACACGTAGAGGGGCAGGGTAGCCTTGTGGTTATTGACATGGATACGAAGCCAGGGTGGCCTGGCATCTGGTTCTGCCATTTCTCTGCTTCTCAAATCTCAGGCAAGTACCTTCACCTCTGCCTGCCTCAGTTTCCCTATTTTCATATGGAGATATAGTCCCTACAAGTGGGGTGATTGTGAGGATTGAATGAGCGGGAATAGCTGAGACAGGAAGCGGCTTGCACAAGTTATCATAGATGAGGTGATTGTTATTATGTACACACTATTTAAAACCTTTCAGAGTGCCATAATTAACATGGGGCCACTGGAAGAGCAGAGATGATTAGAAAGAACAAACCATACCCTAATTACTCCATCCACCTGTTGGAGGAGCTCCACAGTCCAGGGACAGCTGCAGAGGGCATCTTGGGCTGTGACATCCCAAACAGTTTCATTATGAGCTTGTGCTGTCCTTACACACACCCACCCACCTGTGCACACCCTCCACTACTTCACACTGGATATAGGATTTGATGACATGAACCTTATTGCTTAGGTATTTTCTTATAGCTTAATTGCTATCATCTAACAAAGCATCAACACACCCGCTGTATTCCTTTGCTAGGGCTTTGACAAGGTACCATAGGCTGGACAGCTTATATAACAGAAACTATTTTTCTCACAGTTCTGGAGGCTGGAAATTCAAGGTCAAGATGTCTGCAATGTGGATTTCTTTGGGGGCCTCTTTCTGGCTTGCAATGGCTGCCTCTGTTCTGCAGCTTCCCAGCATCATCCCACTCTACCTGTTTATGTCCAAACTTTCTCTTCTCAGGTAGCCACCAGGCATACGGGGTTAGGCCCCACTCTTTCTAACTTCATGACTTCTTTACATACCTGTCTTCCAAAGTAACATCCAATGTGCCAGGGGTTAGGACTTCAACACATGAATTTCTGGGAGGTTGTACACAACTTAGCCCGTAACACCCACATTGAGCTGGGACAAAGCTGAGATACCAGGTCCGTTTTGAGGCTGCAGATCCATTTGGGCTGTGTGATGATTCTTGTGTTGTGTGGTGCTGGTGGCCTGGGAGATCAGTGTTGAGAAGGCTTCTGTGGTCTGTTTGAGCACAGTGAGAAAGGCTGAGATGCTGGCTGCTGTGGGGAGGACCTGAGAGCTGTGATGTCCGCAGTGGGTATCCTTGCATCCGAAGCCACCTCGAGCCACCCTGCTTCGATATTTGGTTTTAGACTGTGTCACAGATAGCATGTGACATGTGGTGGCCACCTTTGGAATGTGGCTTTGCTCCCATTCCGCTCCTCCCATTCTGAGTACCAGAGTCTGACCAAGCAAAGACAGGCTGGCACTTTCCAGTGATGGGTGAGGGATTGATATACACAGTTCAGTTCATGTCCATCACACACCCCTTGCCACAGAACTCAGCTCTGAAGAATCCTCTTCTGTTGGCCTGACTGGGTTTTCTCCCCTTCAAAATGACCAGCTGCTTGGGGGTCATTCGGGCATAGCTGTGGGACTTTATTTTCAAGTGGTAAGTGGGGCCCAAGTTGGCATCAGGATATGGAGCCCTACAATGTCCTTCTTTGGCTTACAATTTATTTTTGAAAGATGTTAACTAATTTATCAATATTTTTATGGTATGAAGGATGATCAAGAAAAGACTTACAGAAATAGGCTTTCTGTTTCATTTATTCCATTCCTTAACTAGTTCAACAAATATTAATAGAGCGCTAAATGTGCACAACAACATAGCTCATAAAACAACTGTAGAAAGTGAGGCAGGGGACAGGTTAGTGACTTTCTTTTGTATTTGACAGCCTGTCTTTCCTTTCCTTTTCTTTTTTTTTCTTTTTTTTTTTTTTTTTTGGTTACTGGGAATCAAACTCAGGACCTCATGCTTGCCAGGCAGGTACTGTGCTGCTGAGCTATATCCCCAACCCCAGCTGGTCTTTCTTATCTTCCATTCCTATTAATGTTCCTCCTTTTATGTAGAAATGTTGCCATCCCAAAGGTACCTGAAGACCCTGGCATCGTGAGCAGAATAAAACAAAATGCCAGAGTTGGGGGGGAAGGTCTTAGATCAAAGCCAGCTCCCTATTTGCCTGCTGGGTGAAACAGAGCTTGAGAAAAGTTAAGTAATTTGTGGAGGTCATGCGTGGTGTTGGAGGCAGGCAGTGAGCCTGGAACCAGGTGTCCTGATTTTTGACTTGACCTTATTTTTGTGCAGCCCCCAAGCTGACTCTCTTGTTACCTTGAAACCCCCAATATATAGGTCTTCTCAAAGACTCTTTTTTTGGAAAAGATAAATTTGTTAATTTACCTCCCTCTGACCTGTCTGTAAACAAGAACAGGTGTTGTCCCATATCCATTCTTATTGGATGCACCACTCACAGAAAGAACAACCACAGAAACAAACCTTCATGATTTTGTAGTAGAGAAAAAAGCATCATAGTTGTTTCAATTTTTATTTCTTATTTAGTGGAAAATGCATTTGAGCATTTTCCAATCTATCAATTGCCTATGTATATTTATCCTGTCCTAAGTTGTCTTTTCATGTTCTTTGATCATTTTTCTATCTTTAAAAAAATATCCATTAGCAAGGATGCTTCAGCTAGAAATAGGAACAATATTTTTATAATTGATTAAAATGTTAACCTTCTGGCTGCTGCAAGTATTTTACTGTAGACATATTTGCACATGATTAAGGGTCTTTGCTATTTTTAATCTCTTCTGTCCTGATGCTTATCCCACCAACTGGCTTCTTCCTAGTTATATGTATCTTGCTTATTTTTTGTGCATATGATTAAACCCTTTGGAGCTTTGTCTGCCTCTTTGTTTTAAAATTTTATGATCCAAATTCATGATTTCTCTTTTTCCCTTTGTTAATAGCTTTTTGTACTTTGTTTTGTTCTTTTCCAACTTCCTGAGTTGATGCACTACACATTTATTTGTATCCTTTCAAGTATAATAATAGTAGCATTTAAGACTATGACTTTTGCTTCTGATTACAGCTTTGGGCACTTCCTATGCGATTTTTAAAATATGCTGTATTTCCATTATTGTTATTTTCTTTGTCATAATTACAGGTTTTGGTTTCCCCTTTGTCACAGGTTATTTGGGAGGATATCTTTATGTTTCTAACTGGTCACAGATTTAAAAACAGTTTTTTTTCTTATATTTTTTTAAAAAAACTAACTTCAAGTTTTATTGCCTTGTGGCCCGAGAATAAAATTTTTAGTAACCTGTTCACTGTTGTCTTGAGTTCAGATACTTCTGTACCTGAGACAGGCCTGGGAAACTCCATGCTCTTAAGAGACTTAAAGTCAGAAAAGCTGTTGAACCTGGATGGAGTGAAACTCTGTCTGGTATTGAAGCTGTGATAGGGGTCAAAATGATGGCTCCTGAGAAAGCATGGGGTAGAGAAATAGCTTCAGCACCTGCTTTTCCCACCCCACGCATTTTGGAGGTGGAAGATACCAGGTGTTATCAGAAGTCCAGGTCCTCTCCTCCAGGTAAATGAAGGTCTGAATGACATAGAATGGAATGTACCTGCTCTAAGGGCTCAAGGTTGCTCATGTTTCTTCATCCAGCGAGAGCCCCAGAATTAAATGTGTTGTTTGGGGACTTCGCTTTGGCTAGTTCTGGGCTCCGCTCTGCCCAGATGCACTGTTGGTCCACTCGGTTACTTGCTGCCCTTGCACTTGAGTTTTAAGAGGATGCCCAGCTAGGTGGCTACAACCTCCTTCTAGACTCACTGGAAATGTGGATCGGTGAACCATGGATTTTCATTAGAAAGGAAAAAAGTGTTGCCCATTATAGAGTCTGCGTTTAAAAAATAAAGCCAGGAGAGCTTTAATTTCCATATGGATTATGTTAAGGAGTGTGTGTATGTGTGTGTGCCTGTGTGCATGAGTGTGTACACATACACAAGAAAGAGAAATGGCCCTATTATGGAAAGCCTCATTAGAGAGGCCTGGAAAAAGTTAGTAGATTTGCAGACTATACATCTTAATCTCCCCATGCAGCACAGTAACCCAGAGAGAAAGAGTCTATGACCAGAGAGACCCTGGCTTCCTTCCAAGCCTGGATCAAGCAGCCCTGCCTTTCCCGCTGGCTACCCCTCATTAGCACTATATATTAACCCAGGGAAGCCCTGCTCCCTGGGGGCTTGGTTCTCAGGGGGACATGGCAGCCAGGGCTGAGTGGCAGAGACCCACGTCTCCTGGCTGGACGCCATTCGTCAGCGGCAGGTGCACCTGTAGCCTGGGCCCCTCACAAGGGAGACCAGGAAGCCAGGAGCAGATTACAGCACCCAGCCGTGCTGATAGGTCGAGGGCCGCTCACCTGCTGCTGGCTGGTTCCCATCTGGGTTAACAGCTTCCAACTGGCCTCATTATTGGGGAGCTTGGAAGATTTTGGATAAAGGCTTTTTGCTGGTTCTGCACACACCATTAGATCATTTCTAAGGTCAAGGTTACAACACAGAGAAGTCAAAATCGGTAGGAACAAGCTGACTGCTGCCATCCTGGGCTTGACTCTTTACCCACAGTGGGAAGAAAGAAAGAAAGAAAAGAAAGAAAGAGAAAGAAAAGAAAAAGAAAGAAATAAAGAAGGAAAGAAGGGAAAGAAGGAAGGAAGGAAGGAAGGAAGGAAGGAAGGAAAGAAAGAGAGAGAGAGAAAGAAAGAAAGAAAGAAAGAAAGAAAGAAAGAAAGAAAGAAAGAAAGAAAGAAAGAAAGAAAGGAAACAGAAAGACTGATAATGTTACTGAGCCTCTGTTTCCCCACGGGAAGGTGGTGGCAGAGGTGGGGGATGCACGCAGAAATCCCACCTATTTCTCAGCACCGTGAGGACTAAGGAGGAAAGAAGAAAGATACTTTTTGTTTTACTCATTTATTTTAGTGGCTGATGTCACACTTCAGGCTGCCACCTTCAAACAGATGCTTAGAAAGTTACTCATTTTCCTTTTTCCTGCTCCCATGTCCCGGGCACTGCTTCTCTCTCCTTAGTCCCCTTCTGCCTTTCCAAAATGGTCTTACCATCCACCCTGGTCTTGATTACTGAGCCCTTGATGTGTAAAATGTGGTCCACTGACCAATGTCCTGGCACTGGCTGGAAGCATGTTAGAAATGCAGGGTCCCAGACCCAGCTTAGATCTGCTGCTTGTACGAGGCCCTGCCTGTTCCCAAGATCCCAAGGAGCCAGGCATGGTGGGACATGCCTGTAATCTCAGCCCTTGGGAGACTGAGGCAAGAGGATTGCTGTGAGTGTGAGGCCAGCCTGGACTACATAATAAGACCCTGTCTTAAAAAATAAATGAGAGATGGAGAGAGAGAGAAAGGGAGAGGAAGAGAGAGAGAGAGAGAGAGAGAGAGAGAGAGAGAGAGAGAGAGAGAGAGAGAGAGAGAGAGAGAGATCCTGAGGGATTTGCATACATAGTAAGGGCGTGCAGGTGGCTTTTCTAGGTTCTACTGTATTCTACCTCTCCATGGTTTGTGTTCTGAAGATTTCCACGGACAGAAAGAAGCAAGGAATGTGACATCCTAAAACTGTGGACACAAAATAGAAGCATGTCCTGGACACAGTTTTTCTTTATATTATTTTAGTTTTCTGATTACATCAGGAAGGGAAACTCTATTTGGGGCTCATCTGACCTTAATGGTTTATAAAAAGATGCCTGAGTCTACAGTTAAGAGCAGAGATTGCTGCCCAAGGCAGAGCTGAAGATGTCCCTTTGAACTGAAGAGAGTGAAACCAGAGAGAAATGTGCAGGAGTCTATGGGCAAGGTTGAGACTCCTACAGTGATATACTCTCCCTAATGTCTAGTCTTCCAGTTAGAATAAGTTTCCTTACAGAACAAAGCTCCGACTCTCCTTCATTTCATACTATACCCTCAGCCCCTGTCCCCCAGAGAGTCACAATGTATGTTCAAATATTTATCGCTACCACCCAGGTTTTAGTATGTCACAGCAGGAGAATACCACTGAAATAATCATTGGAAACACGACACTCCTCCCCATGCTTGTACCCAGACCAGACAATACTAATCAACTGCTGCACTCTGCCACACAGATGAGATCAGGATACAGTCATGTGGACCATCACCAAGTGATCAGAATGTGAGATGAGCACTGTCACAGTTGGCTTTAGCTCTGATCTCTTGAATGCCAAGGATGCTGTCTGGCAGATCTGTTCTAAACAAACCAGTTGAATACCACCTCAAGCTGATTACTGGCAATGGTGATGAAATAATGATGTTGATAAAACTGCTTTGTTTCTTTTGAGAAAGCAAATGCTACTTAAGTGTAGAACTGGAAACAAGGTGCTTACAAATAATCAGTTTTGTTAGTAGGGATGGAATACTAGAATCTGTTTTCCATCTCAACATCCATCACGCTAATTTTCTTTGAGAAAACCCTAGTGTTAGGTCTGAGAGTTCCATTAGGATAATCAGTACTTCCCTACTCCAGGGCCTAGTACTTTCCCAATCAGCTTTCTCCACCTTTCTGGCCTAAGTGATTGTTTCAATAAAAGCCCATAACCAATCAAAGCGCTCTATCACTCTGGTCTTGTGATTGGTACAACAGCAAGGCAGTGACCAATCAAAACACTCCATTTCTCTGCCCTGGTTCAAGCTGGCGTGTAACTCAAGCCAGGTATGTTAGAAGATGGTTCAGTTCAGATTTGAAGATGGATGGGGGAAGCCCTTTAGCTATGATGGTTTTACCTTAAAGAAGAAAAGCAAACTACTAAAGCTGCTAATGTGCAATATATGGGATACTACAGAGACAAGCCTGCAGGTGGGAAAGGTAGTGTTAGGGTTTTTGGCACAAGTAAAAACAGGACAAAGTAATGCCTTTGTCACTGGCATAGAGAAGACCACAGAAGAGAGGGGAGATGTGAAGCTTCTGAAGGCCTGGCCAGGAAAGCAATGGTGATACAGGGCCAGGCTGGGGGTGGGGTTTATAGGGCGGTCTGTGCGACACGACCCATAGTGATTGGGCAGGGGGCAGGGAGAAGACAACAGGATGTTGTGAAAAGGAAGTGGGATGTTGCAATTTGACTGGGGAGGAGGAAGGCGGGGCTTGCCACATGGCCTCCAGTGCCCTGTGCCATGTTGGCTTGCTGTCATGAGGACTTAGCAGAATTTTTATTTGGGCAGAAACCCCTCAGGTAGGTCCCCACTTTTCCCCACTGTCTCATAAAGGTATGTGTGACTCTTGCTTGGTGGGCCAAATAGGGTCCACATCAAAGGCGGGCAGAGCAGTGGACTCCTTGCTGTCTATTTTCTATCATGCCAGCACATCCAGAGCAATATTGATTACACATAAAGCAATAATTCTGTGACTCACCATCCATATCAACAAGCTCTGAGGTCTTAGGTCTTGAACTCAGTAACAGGGCAATGTCTTCTTGTCTGCATCCTTGGTACAGGGTCTAGGAATTTTCCATGTGGGGCTTTTCAGCAAGTAGAACTGGTAATAGCTTATCATCCCAGGCTACTGAGATTTTGTTCAAGGGCTTGTTGGACGGCTGGCAAAGCTTTATTCTCTGTCTACTGGAGTAGATTTGAGAAGATGCTAAGCCCAGAGCTACCATAAGAGTTACAGAGAGGGTTTCCTAAGGATGAATAAAAGAATAGCCCTAAGACAAGGGTGGGAGCGAGATAAGTACAAGCCCTAATGATTTCATCTGAGGCCCTGGCTCCAACCATGCCTGAACCTTTTTGAAATGTACATTTTTCAATCAAATGAGCCAACATGTTCTCTTATTTTTCTAGAGTTCATTTGAGTCAGGCTTCTATCTCTCCCACAGAAACAGTATCTGCAAGGCAGATAGAGAGTGAGGTCTGCAAAACACAGTGATACCTGAGTTCGGGACCTTAATTAGTTCTGTGATTCTGGAAAAGGCAACCACGTTCACACTCATGCAGGAAAAATGGTTGCGGGCATTTTGGTCACTGGGTGAGAGTGCATACCCAAAAACGTGATTTTGCCAGACACATCTCTTCGTGAAACAAAAGTGTTTGTGAAACGAGGGGCCATGGCATCCTGTTTGAAGCATGTTGGTGTTCAGAACTTTTTGGTGGAAAAGATGAAGGACAAGGGAACTAACAGACATCCTGCCATTTCCCTATAATTACTCACCCTCTGGGAATCTCAATCTCCTCTTGTGTAACCAGGGGGCTCTGTTGGGGGGCCTCTAATGGGTCCTCTGAGGAAGACACTGTACGAGCAGAGGAAGGATTGCTCCAGTGCAGAATCACAATGGGTAAAATTGGGTGGTGATCTCTACTGCCTGTGTGTGCTCAGTGCTGGGACCCACCCTTCCCCCCAATGAGTCCTCCGAACAACCCCCCAAGGGAGGTGCTTCTGATCTCTTCGGTGCTCACAAACATGAGGCTGAGGCCCTGCAGCTTGGAGAAGATGCTGCAGGATACCTGGGTCCTGGACATAATGCTAATAAGGGTGCAGACACACATTGGAAAGTGGCAGGGCGGGTTCCTCTAACTGCCAGAGTAAGGCCTAGCCAGAATCTTAGATGTTATCAACAAAGATGATTTGAGATATGGATTTACATCCATCATCTCTGGAGATGAATCTTGCCCAAAGCACACGCTGTCTTGTGACATTCACCAGTGACAGAAACACACCCACGAGCCATTGTCTATAAATCTAAGCCCCATGAAGTTTTGAACAGTAGCAAGATTTCACTGTAAGTTTGAGGCAAATTTCATTGGTGTTACCTAATATGAACTGATAAGAGGCTCCTTGGGGTCTGTATTCATTCGCCCTGAGTGTGACTGATCTTTTCTCCCTCCCTCCTTTTCTCCATTTTATTACAGTGCTACCTAAACTCATGTAGAGTTGTTAAATAATAGACTATAATATATCATGTTTTCTTCCTAAGATCCAAAACAGTTCTGGTTTCTGTAAGTCCATTTGGCCCCAAGAGGTTTGGACAAAGGATTGTGGGTCTGTATGAGTGAGTCTTTTTTTTAACAAATAAATGTATATACCTCATGGTGCCTGGTGAAGATGTCTTTTTGACTGTGTACCAACAGGATTTACAGCCCATAGTTCTTGAGGCTCAGAATAAGAGGAAACTGAGGAAACAGCTTCTACGGAACTTTCTGCACTACTTGATAGCTTCTTTTATAAGTATAAATTATTTGGGGATCAAAAGGTAGATTAAAAAACTGTGGTATTACACATTTATTTACTGAAAGCCCAAGGATGTGGAAAGACTTGTGATTTTTTTCCCAGTGGAGTAAAAAGTTTTGAGAAGCTGATTTAGAAAACTAAGAGGCACATATAAAATCCTTATATATGAGCTTGTTTTGATTTGGCAATCATGCTTCTAGGATTTCATTCCAAAACAAAACATAAAAACAAAGAAACAACAAGAAGCAGGACAGGGGTATAAAAACATGCTGAGACGGTACTTATGTCTGCGTTGTTTGCTATACTGAAGAGCTGAAAACAGCTCTCATGTCTGAGAATGGGGTGAGTGATGGGTGGTCAATCCATACAGTGCTACCAGTTTGCATTTTGTTCAGAAAAATCAGACTGGCATGTAGATAGTGCTGTGAAGAGAGGTCTGATTGACATTCAAGTGAGCACTGCAGGTAACAAAACAATAGGTGTGGTGTGATTTCATTTATACAAAAGATGCCTTTTGAAAGGCATTACAAACCGTAAGTGTGGATAGTGAGAGATGGGACGAAGGTGCATTTTTATCTTCTTTATATTTGAACTTTCCTGATCATAGCATATTGGAAGGGAAGACAGCAGTCTTGAGAAACAGAGGGAGGAGGACTGAGGGGGACAACTAACACTGACCGCTCCTGTGGCTACCTGGGGCTTTCCGTGGATGGGTGATCACTTATGGAGCCCCTATTCCACCTCCCCCAGCTGCAGCCATGAGCAGTGAGCTCAGCCACGGCATGTGATAAGCCTGTGGGAAAAGCTGTGGGATTGCAAGTGCTTTCTGCTGACCTTGAACGTGAGCACAGACAGGTTAAGGTGTGAGGCTCACTTGGGTGATCCCTGGGGAGGAAGTGGTGTCGCCCCCTGGAGGTATCACTGTGGGAAGAATCTCCAGGTAGAGTGATGGCTTGTGCCAGGACTCTGGGGTAAGCTGAACCCAAAATGCTGGGGGACAGGTGACAAGACAGGTCAGTGTCGCTGGAGCCTGCGGGTGGCAGGACAGGACTGGTGTGGCGAGGGGAGACCATGGGTCAGGCTGAAGAATGGGTTTTATTCTGGGATCAGCGGTCTGGGAAGTGGCATTCTGGTGCCTCTGTTCCCTTGGGAGCTGGAGTGCCCTGAATCCTCTCCCTCCCAGGTTTCAGCAGAGAACAAGCTCAAGCACAGGGATTCCCACACGAGTCCCAAGAGGTGGCCAGATAAGGAGTGTCACCGCCCAACGCCTCATGAAAGCCTGGGTCACAGAGCTGGGGTGCAGAGGAGGGAGGGACAATTGGGAGCCATGGGGATTTCCACGGCCTCCTTTGCGCACCAGAGAGAAGCCAAACTGGCCACAGGGATGAGGAAATGATGTGGCGAGGGATGGTGGCGATGAGCTCTGCTCATGTTGTGGTAATGTCCCCATTGTGTGACTGTGTGGATATTACTGAGAGTGTCTAAGCCTCACTTTCTGTCTCTGTGAAATGTAGAAGAATGGGGAGCCCCTCCTCAAACACACCTCCCTTCTCCTCACCTCCTTGAAGCCTCTTCTGAATATTCTACTTATCTACATCCTAGCTAAAACCTTATTTCTCTTTTATTCTAGGTTTCAATTGGGTTCATTTTGTCTTCTTCACTTGATCCTTGCAGGCACAGAGATGAATCCTTCCTTCCTCGCAACTGCAAAGTGGCTGCAGGGGCTTCAGAATGCACCTCTGTCCATTTCGTATCCAGAGGAAAAGAGAGCTTTGAGCTTCATGGGCCTGATATGAGTTAACAATTTTTAAGTTCATGAACAAATCATGGCTCCCACTGGGTGAATAGTTTGATTAGTATAGATCAGGGACTATTTTTTTCTTGGAGGAGTAGATAAGAAGTATTTCAGACCATGAACCATTTAATCTCTGTTGTAACTAGTAAAATATACTGGTAGAGCACGCACAAGTCATAGACAATATCGGGATGAATTTGCATGGCTGTTGCTTGGTAAACCCTTAATTACAAAACAGGTGACTGACTTATGGGAGGTAGTTTGCTGGTTCCTAGTGTGGGCCAACTAAAGTTCCATCCTTGTAGTGAAGGTGGGGTCTCATCAACCCTTTCCAAACCAGAGAGAGTAAGTGTGTGGAGGGACCATAAAGAAATTCAGGAACCTGTGCTACCATGAGAACAGCTAAAACTTGACAGGCAGAAGAAGCAGCTGAGTGATTACAAGGGTCACTGACAGATAAGAGTTCCTGAGTCTTTATTAATCAGTCTCCAACACCACGGGGTGAGGGAAAGGAAGGAGGGGGAGCTGGGAAGCTCCCACATTTATCTTATATCTTTCCAAAGAACTTTCAGATTCATGGTTTCAAAGTCTTTCTGTGAAGCAACAGGGTGAGGTACAGTATTATGTTTATTTTATAAGGATACTTAACCTCTAGGCATAAAGAGGGAGATTTGGAGGAAGTGACACTGTATTCTAAATATTGACCACACAAGATTAGCAGCTGACAGACCATTACTCTGCACCTATGGTCAAGGCAGACATCAATAGTCCATCTCTGATTTCTTCCCACCAAACTCAGATGGTGCCCCAACTGGGCAGCCACTCCTGATTGGTCAGAGCTGACACATGGAGGAACACCATTTGTTATCTTGCTTTGACCATGGAGGGCTCGTGGAGTCACTAAGTTACTTATCATTCCCACTTGCACCTGTTCCTGGGGCTGTACTCACTCTCTGCCAACAGCTGTGCCAATCTCATCTGCGGGTTAGAATTCTAGGTGGGTGTTACAGGGGTCACAGTGCCCTATTTCCCTTCTCCTTTGGTCCATTCTGGTTTCATCTTTAGTAGCAATGGACAGTTCCTTGTGGGCTCAGTTCCCTGTGGATACAAGCTCAAGGACAAGCTTCCTGTATTTCTGTACCCATTCCAGGACCTTCTCTGATACCTGGGAACCCTGCTAGGTGGCATCCAAACTCTATACAGTAGAGGAAGAATTTAACCAACAGATAGTGGGAGTCATGGAGTAAATACTCCACCCTCCTGTCCTGCTGGGGCCTGGTTCTGGAGGTGTTCTGCATACTTCTCAGTCAGTTTCCCATGGTAGTGATCTTGATAACACAATCGTATAAAGGGTTTGCCCTCTTCCTCATTTGCTCATGCCTACTTTAGAGATCGCCTCCCAAATAAGTCATCTGTACCCAAGTTCATGACCAAGAGTCTGCTTTAGGAAACTCCCCCATGGAAACAGCCATGATGTCATGCAGGGAGATTGTGGGTCTCTGTTTCACTTGTTAGAAAACGAACTCAGAATTCCAGTGATTTCCCCAGCGTCACATGGCTGGACTTCCTGATTCTAAAGTTCATGCTCTGCCCTACAAACAGGTTTTCAGATCACAGGTGAGCACCAAGCGGTGGTGTCCTTGTGTTTTGCCTGCTGCATTTTGGTTAGTGAAAGGAAGTGAGTAAAGCTGATAGAGAGGAAGTAACTTGAGCTGTTTCCCCCTCCCCTGGCCTAGAAATAACCCCGTTTTCGGCCTCCCTATCTGAGAACATTCCTGCTCATGCTCACTTGGGGAAATATCACTGATGTTTCAGAGTTTCTCATCATTGAAACGCTCTAGTAAGTCAGTTTCAGTGAGTAGAGTATGGTGGAGGTGAGCATTTAAGATCCCACAAAGTGGAGATAATTATCAGGCATCCTTTACCCATGCATTCATAGACAAGGAGAGGATGTGGCAAAGTGCTACCCTGGAAGGTATTGTGGGAGATTCCAGGCTGGAGGGGTTGAGGTTGAAAACTGTGACTTTTATTGACTGTTTGGACCAGGGTGGGTAGGTCCTTCTCTAATGGTCAGTAGATATCTCGTTGTCAGCACCTTTGAAAAGGAAGAGATCTCAGGGCCCTAGAAGGGGCTGTGACAAGCCACATTTGGAAATTTCCCCAATTGGACAGCTCTGAAAAGTGAGTAGAAATTGGCCAGTGTTGAATAAAAAGTTCAAGAGAGATGATCATTCTAAAAGTTTCTCGATCAGAATCTGAAGTAGGATGCTTGCCAGTTTCTCAGGCTGGGTCCCGCACCCCAACGTGGGAGATGGGTCCTTTCCCGCACAATGTGCAAAGTAATCAGGAGAGAAGTTCCAGTTCCTCTTGTTCTAGTTTCTCTCTTCACCTGTCATGATGACTTGGAGGCTGTATTCGTCTGTTTTCTGCTGCTATCACAAAACACCACAGACTGAGGAAGGTAGCAAGACAGGAGTATATTTCTCACAGTTCTGGAAGCTGGGACGTCCAAAAGCATGGTACCACCACTGGGCAGGAGCCTTTTGCTGCAGTGTAATGTGGTGGAAGAGCAACGAAACAGAGCAGAGGCAGTGCGAGGGGCAGGAGGGAGCCAAACTTACAACAAACCCGCCCTCATGATAATGAAGTGACTCCCATGATGATGGCACGAGCCTTCCTGACCTAGTCACTTTTAGAGGTCTCATCTCTTCACAGTGGCAACCAAATATCAGCATTAGCTTGGGAGGCAACATTCAAACCAAGCAGAGCTCAGGCATTGGAGCTGTGGGGGCAGAATATCCCCACCCCACACCACATACCCCACCAGAGGGATTCTGCTCTCATAGATATGCTTTCACCATGTTACGTCTTTTATACACTATGCTTGTGAATTACCACAGCAGACCTATCCTGATGCACACATCAGTGATCCCCAAACCAAACACACTCATGCCTATGCTTGGGAAGAGTGAAGTATAAGAATTTAGATAGGGATTGCTGTCAGAATAACAGTAGCATGATTTTCACATTCCATAGCTTATGCTGATCAGATCCTGACCCTCAAGGGCACAACCTCACTTGGATCCTCATAACAAGTCCAGGAGGCAGGCACAGCACATGTTACCATCTGTGTTTTATGAAAGAGGAAACAGGGTCAGAAAGGTGCACTGTGGGCAAAGGACAGGGCTGGGACTCCTGGCCTGGTATCTGAAACAGAGCACTTCCTGCCACCCCATGCAGGATCTACTATCCTGGATGTTACATCCTTAATTACCATGACCATTTCCTGATCTTTACTGGGTGCCAGGCCCTCACTAAGCATTGTGCCTATATAACTTCATCTGAACCTCGGAGAATTTAAACCACTTGCCCAGGACCATCAGTTGCCCAGGCAGCAAAGCTAGGATTTGAACCCAGATCACCCTGTGTTGAAATTTCATCTTGTGTGAAATAAAATGAGGATTCTTAGTGGGAGAGACTTCAGGTATTTTTAGTTTGATTAATTTAGAAAACAATTTCAAAAATTTATTGATTCAAAAGACATTGGTAGATGACCCACCTGTGGTGAACCCAGCTGGGCTAAGTGCTGAAGCCAAGACAGGGAAACAGTCATTTCCTTCTCTCCTGGTGCTCAGAGACCGTGGGGTCTGGGTGACGGTCCGCTATGGGATAACACAGGCTGGAAGCACCTGCAACTTGGGCAGAGAGCCCGGCAGCCCCACCCAAACTCCATGGAATGGGTTTCCCAAAGGAGGAAGGATTATCTGTTACCAGAGAAGAGGAGAAGAGAGAAGAGCCTGGCGGCCAGCAATATTGTTACAGATTCTCAGTGCCATGGGCAGATGGCCTTTGAAGTCTTCCTGAGAAGATCATTCCTGCTGGGGGCTGAGATGGGCCAGGAGCTGCTGAACGGGTGAGGAGGTAGTGGCAGGGGTGTTGCTAAGATTGCTCTAAGGAAAAGGAGAAGCAGGCTTCAGTGATTGGTGACTGGGGACATGACACAGAAAGACTCTTTGTATTGCCGCAATGTGGATTAGATGGGGAAGGAGAGTGGGGTGAATGTGGAGGAAAAAGGGATGAAACTGAAGGTCTCCTGGGCTGGGGATATAGTTCAGTGGAATAAGTGTCTGCCTGGCAAGCACAAGGTCCTGAGTTCAATCCCCTGTGCTGAAAAAAAAAAAAAAAAAAAAAAACAACCCTGAAGATCCCATACAATAAATGACTTTGTTTGCCTTATTAAATTTTCTGGACTTGATCTTTTGGGCAACAGAGAGCCATGCAAGGCATTAGGTGGGGAGCATAACATGATCAGATCTATGGTTTACAACGATGCCTCTGGGACAGCTGTGCTAGAATAGTATCTGGCACACAGCAGGCATTCAATAGATATTGGTTGAACAGACAATCAAAGTGCAGATGCTGTGAAAACAAGAGATGGATCAGCAGGCAGGCTTCTAATTTCCACTGTGGTCTTGACCAGCAGTCAACCTGGAGCCAGTCTGGAAGCCAGGGTCATCAGAAACTCTGTCTCGCTCCCCCAGGATGAAGGGAATGTGCAGAGTATGTTCATAAGTGCTTTTGGATTGAGGGTTCAAAGCAGTGTGACACAAATATGATCTGTGATTTTCCTCATCTTCCCTGCTTTCAAAGGCCTTTGTCCTGCTTGAAGCCACATCAACAGAAAGTCTCATTTTCATATCTTTGCCTTTGTAATGACAAGTGACCGAAGGTTGCTAACTGCCTGTCCCTCAAGCTCAGAAACACAGGTTCCTGGGAATGCAGGCAGCCGCTGCATCAGACGCAGTGTATTTTAGGATTAATCAAGCTTTTACCTATGAGCTTGAAGAGAGTGTCTTCAGGTATCAGGATGGGTGACAATGTCCCTAGGTAGCAGGGTGAGCTTGGGGTTCGTTGCAGAGCTCAGAGCAGGAAGAGAAAAGAAATGTTAGCAAAGCACCAACTACTGTGTCACTGATGGGGGAGACAGCCTGATGTAGCTTTTTTTTTTAAAGAACAAAACAGGTATTTTCAAGTCACACAGATTCAGGTTCAAAACTCCAGGCTCTGCCCCTTACTCATCATGCGGCAACTTGATGGCGCTGCTCAATTTCTACCTCCCCAGCCCCTGCATGGAGATACAGCCACCCCATCTTACAGGGATGGCACAAGGACTCAATGAGCCAAAGAAGAAAAACAAGTAATTGTTTGTTGAAAAGTAGCTGTGGATGTGGGAAGACTCAGGCCATAAGGCGCCCATGCATGGGCCACAGATGGCTGGAGACCAAGCCGGGTCTGAATGGGGAGGAGAGGAAATTTGGGGTTTCTTCCCTCAATGGTTTTCCATCCTTGCCTCCTTCTTCCCAACTCCCCTATCCAGATCTATTTCAAAATTCCAATTAGTAAGTGGTTTGAGTGCATGTTTGTGAGAGAGAGAGAGAGAGAGAGAGAGAGAGAGGGAGAGAGGGAGAGAGAGAGAGAGAGAGAGAGAGGATGTGGTCACAATTGCACAATGCTTGTCAACAAGCTCTATTAGTCAGAAGTCTGTTGATTGTAAGTGACAGAATCCCACTCCAAACCCGCATGGAAGTGGCTTACTGACTGGAAGCAACAGGAAAGGAGTTGGTTTAGCAGTCCATCCATGGGTGAGGGCTCACCTCAGCTTCTCTGCCTACAGGCAACTTGCTATCCTCTGACAGGTTTGCTTTCCATGGCAGGTGGGTGAAGCAGGATGTAGGAAACGCTAAGCTTCCATCTTCTTGCTTAGCAACAAGCTGAAAAGGATAGAGACAACCTCTTCCTATTTGAGGCCAAACTATAGAAAGCTTCTGATTGGACAATCTTTGGTTACATGACTGGGATGCAAGTCTGGGTCATGTGACCTGGAATACTCATGACTGCTGCCTTTGAGAGGGTAGTCCCTTTAGAAAGACCTGGAGAGGGGGAGGAAAACACTAAAACTTGAGTATGCATGAGGGGCACCCTTACCTAACAAAGCAGAAAGACATAGGGAGATTGGGCAGACAACACTAATAATGTAATCACCGCAAACATCCTTCCTCTTCTGTCTACCTCCCCAACTAGCTAGAGATTCTCTGCCAGTGTGTGTTTCGTAAACAGCCATCCTGCCAGGACCTGCAAGAACTGTAGATAGAAGTTGGGAAGCATGAGCTTTGGGCTCAAGCCCATCTGGGTTCCAATTCCGTCTTTTCTTTCTTGTTGGCTGTGTTTCTCTGGGCAAGATATGCAACCTCTCTGAACTTCCGTTTCCTCATATGTAAAACAGAGGTAAGAGATCTGCCTCAGGGCATGGGAGTGAAGATGAACTACAAAATGCTTCATTACACAGTAGCTGCTATAAGTGTAATTACTATTATTATCCTGGGAACAATTATTAATAATAAGACAGATGTGGGCTGATGAAAGGGCCCAAGAAGAGAATTTAAGGTAGGCTCAGTGTGAGGGCTACCAGGGTCAGATTAGAGATGCTCTAACCCTATTACTTCATTTTACCAGTGAGGAAACTGAGGCTCCACAGACGGCTTGACCCGTGTTAGTTCCAGGAGGCTGAGCTGAGGAAAGGTAAGGATGAGCTCCTGCAGGAGACCGAGCCTGGTTCCAGCCAGCCTGGCCAGGAGCGCTCAGAAATTACAAGGCCACAAGAATGCTTTTTGGCTTAAAACATCCAAAGGAGCCCCACCCATGGTGGGGAGCGCCAGTCTCGCTTCCCCCGGCCACTGGGCCCTGGCGGGCTGTGGAGTCTGAATCTATGCGTTTTTGTTTTTTCTTTCCTAAGTACTTTGTTCTGGAAATAATTAAGAATGACTGGATTTTTTGTGTGGAAATTAGAGCTTTGAAAATCTTGGTTTGTACCTGTATTGGATGTTTCCTTTCTGTTCCTTTCCTCTCCCCCTTCCTCTTCTCCTCCCCTCTTCTTCCTGTTTTCTTTCCCTCCCCTCCCTCTCTCCCTCCTTCCTTCTTTATTTTGTCCCTTCTTGCTCCTCCTTCCCCTTTTTTTCTTAACTCCCCCAACTTCTCCCTCTTTTCTTTCGACTCCTAAAGGCACCGTGTCTTGTGCTAGGCACTGTGCCAAGGGTGGGGTCAAAAATCACTCCTTTGTACATTTGCGGTATTCCCGCAGTCCGCCATCTACACCTGGCATTGTGCTGAGTGCCCTGGGCACGGGGGTGCAGCCGGACAGACACAGCAGGTTCCTGCTTCCGTGGGGCTTACATCAATATCCGTCTTCCAGGACCTGGGCCTTCAGTCTGAGTGGAGTGGAGCATCCTTAGGGAGAATGACCAGCATGGGGTAAGGCTGGAGAGGTGAGCCAGACAGAGCATGGCCAGGGGCTTGGAGGGTAGGTGATTTGATTGGACAATAGAGTGGAGGTTCACAGTGTAAAATTGTGATGGTAAAAGACACTGCCACAAACCCACTTCTAAATACTCCCTCTCACTTTGGACACACTGATCCTGTCGTTCTTGCCACTTTCTGAAGCAGAGCTGGAGTCCTCTTTTGTGAGTGTCTTCAGTTGTGCTACATGGCTGCCTCCATGTACTGGATCAGTTCAAACTATTTCCCTTTCATGGTCATCTTGACTTTGGGAAAGGGACTGAAGTCACACTGGGCTAGATCTGGTGAATAAGGTCACACCACAGTGTTTCATGGGCTGGCCTTTCCGTGGGATGACCCTCAGCAGGAGCATGCACTACATTTTTGACCACAGCTTGTGAAGACCTGTTAGTGAGGGCCACAGCTGGACTCCCATTTGAGGCGGGTGTTGTCCTGTGCTCCTGTCTGCAGCACCACACCCCATCTCGTGTCGCCGCTTCCCACACGCTGTGGGGTGTTTTGCTGACCTTCTCCATGCAGTGCTGCTGCTGTCTACCTTCAGGCCTTTGCAGCAGGGCCGCTGTGCGGACTTTGTCCCCTCTGTGCCCACTCTGCCTCCCACCCTTCAGCACCTGTGTTCCTTTCCTGGGAAGCTCTCCCTGATTTCTTCCCCAGCCATCTCTCCTAGACTGAGCCATGGCCCCAAGCTGTGCTCTGGAAATATCTACCCCTTCTCCATTCTTGTAGTGATTTCAACCAAAAAGAAACGCCTAATTACATGACTGTAAATTTTTGTGCTGGAAGACTCTAAGCCTCATGGAGACAGGGGCAGGGTCTGTCTTGTTCATGTTCTACACCTTCAGTATCCAACACAGTGCCTGGCATATAGCACAAAAACCAAGATTTGAATTAAAAACTTGAGTGACGGAGGCATCAGTGAAGGAAAAATTGAGGGGGAAAGTAAGTGTGGAAGTGAGTGAATTAAAATAAATGAGTGAATGAAGGAATGGATGAATAGATGGGGGGTGAATAAGTGAAAGAATGAACTAGTATCTGCAGTGTTCCAAATATGACCAGCTGTGGCAGCTGGACCTGCTGCTGCTGCCTGGATCTTCTGTGACATGGTAACTCCTCTCCTGACCTATCACTTAATGTTTTTTCAAGAAGTAAATTTATGTGAATCATTTGCTGGTCTTGCTCCCACATGCCAACTGGAAAATCATTTTCATCCCTTAGATTGATTGCTCATGCCTGCTGGAGCTCTGTGATTGAGAGGTTGGAAGGCTATTTTGGGCTTGGTGGAGATTGCCACTTTTGATTAGCAATGTCTGTCGTGGACACATGGGGGCAGTGGTATTGCCTGTCCTTTCTATTTATTAGCCTTAGGCTCTTAGGGCAGCTGTCACCTGATGGTGTGACTTCTTTGAATTCTAAAACCAGTTTGTCTCACAGTTAGGAACACTCAGTGCTTTGGGGAGCCTGTATTGGCTGCAACATCCAGTCAAGTCTGCAGCTACTCCCTGGCATATAGTATGTGTGCATTCTGTCCTTCTCTTATTCTCTTCTTTTTCTTTAACCCTCGTTTCTTATAGCCTTGAATTTAAGCCCCCAGAGGGACCACTTATCCCCATCTGGAAAACATAATTGACAGATTCAATAGATTATTTTGGGTGTTGGGTTGAAAACAGAAAGTAAATCAATTCCTCCAGGGAGAGTTTCTCACAATCCGCGATGAGACCAGCTGTAACTGAGTGACTGGGTTAAATGCACATCTCACTTCAACCACCTTATTCCCTTGCCTGCAGGTGGGCTCTGGGAGCCGGTGCAGTCAATAAAAGGAGGCGGCTGAGACCTGGTAAGGACAAAGGGAGCCCTGGCCTTCCTGGAAGGTGAGCTGGGTGGAGGTAGGAGAGGCCGCTGGTCCTCAGCTCTGACCTGCACTTCTAGGTTCCTTCAGCGAAATCTTTCCTACTTATTTTTAGCCTGGGCCATGGAGAAGGGAATGGACCAGCGCTGAAAGTTCAATTTCCGGTCTCAGTGAGGGCTGCTTATAAGCATGATTTCTGGGCCTCCATGTTGTCCTTTATAAACTGAGGAGGTCAGCACCACGGCCATTATCCCATCATCCCTTTGGGTGTTGAACCATCACCACCATCACCACCATCGCTGTTACCGTCATCGTCATTTTTAGCGTAACTACCATTACCGCCAACCATAACACCGTCACCAGCACCCTCAGCAGCGGCATCACCAGCACCGCCACCGCCACTGCTGTCCTCACCAACCCGTTGCCTCGGTTACCCTCCTTCTTGCTCAGAGTCCCACTTAGCGCTTGCCGTGCCCCAGGCACCCTGCCGCTCCTCGTGTAAGCATCTTCTCTTTTAAGCCTCCCAACAGCCCCGTGAAATATGTGTATGTGTTTTCATACTGTTATTCCTGTTTCACAGGTCAGCGCACGAGGCTCCAAGAGACGGGAAGCCTCACTTTCCTAGGGTGTGATGGAGCCCGAATTAAACCAAGGATGGTTTTGTTCTTTACAAATAACTCATGAAGACTTTCTGAATTTCTCTCTCCGTCCATTCCAGATTAAAAAAAAAAAAAAAAATCCCAGTGTCTTTTCACGTTCAGCAATCGGCTGGGTACACACAGATTATCTGGTGTTTTCTGAACATGTTTCTTGGCAGAGCCAGGAGTAGTCGATGATGAAACTCTTTTATGCAGCCGCTGCTGAAGGACCTTCCTGATCCTGTGTGCGGGGGGACTGAAGCACAGACAGAAACACCCAGCTTGTCTGCCGCCGTGTGTGAAATTAGCCAGTCTGGATCGCCAGGTTCCCGTAGGCGGGAGAAAACGGACAACACACCCCTCGGTTACTCTCTCCTGTACTCCGTGAAGAAGGGACTCGGAAAGCCGCACTTCGGAATCCCTAAATCTTAGTCTAAAACTCTGGCTAATTTCTCTACTCTTTCATGGTCTCAGTAGGTGACTCCACGTTCTGGGCCTTGGTTTCTTTGCCTATAAAGTGGGGATCGTGGTGTGCATCTTGTTGTGTGACAAGAGAATCAAGTAGATGCTATATTCAGCATGCTTACTTAGCGTAATGCCTAGCACTCAGTAAATACTTGCTCTTTAAGCTTGCTCTACGGCTGTTGTGGAATATAGTTTATAACGTACCACAGAGAACATACAACTATATCGGACATGAAATCACTTTTCATAACTTCCATTCTCGGCACATCATATCCCTCTACTCTACTGTTCTCCTAGGAAGAAAAAGCTTCACCTAAAGTGAACGGGCGCCCCAACCTCCTTTTCGCCTCAGCCTGTGGGTTTTCAATACGGCAAGGCTTTGCCTAGGAATTACCTAGCAAGGCACCTCAAAAAGTCCACAGACTTGTTGCTGAGAAATAGATTCCCCCCAGCTCCCGGTCAAATTATTAATTAGTTGCCTTATTGACTAATTTCTAAGCACTCAGTCAAATCAAGAAACCAATCCAATTTGGCCAGCAGAACAACAAAAGCTTTAGTTCATCCATTTTTCAATTGGTGCATTTCATTGTCTGGGGAAAAAAAAAAGAAAAAGAGAGAGAGGCTTGAAATAAGGCCTCAAAGCCTCAAAAGTCCAGGGATAGTAATTATTAAGCAATCTTATCTTCATTTCTTCTTCTACCTGATTTCCTACAGTAAAAGAGGACAAAAAAGAGAAAAAAATCCCCGCCAGCTTAAAGCTGGAAAAAAAAGCGCGTTTGAAAACCTGTTGCCTCTGCCAAGGTTAGCTACTCCACAGCAAGTGCCCACGTCGGGCACTTTTACTTATTAGTAATAATTGCTAGGCATCTTCATGTAATTCTCCCATATATTCAAACCAACAAGATGTCAGGCGTGTAGTGAGGCAGGCTATCATCATTTTTTTTTAAAAAAATCTCTTTTTATGTAACTACTTGCTTTGAAGGGCTCCTAAATCTTTTGCAAACAACTCCTCTGACAACTTGTAGGACAAAGACAGTGAGGAGTGTTTTAAAGGTGGGGATACCAAGGCACAGAGAGTCTGAGCTGTCCCCCAAAGACTGACAAACAGTGCCCTAGCCTTTGGCAAAGGCAACAGCCTTTGGGAAAAGCACAAAGAAGAACTCAACAGGTTTGTGACCCCGGCTGCTGGTAGGCACTTTCTCTTTCCTTCTTGGGAAATTCTGCAGGGGACAGTTTAGCTCTGTGGACAAGAGAGGAACAGTCCCTGCTAGTCTTCCATAGGAGCAGAGCCAAAGAGGGTGGCCCCAACTCCCCGGCTCCTTCTCTGAAAATCCTCTTAGGGAGAAAGCAAAAACAAACACAGTAGAGAAAGGTGGCTTTTCATTTGGGGGGATTGTCAGGCACCACCCCTGCACCCAAAACATGCTTTTGATTTGGTTTGATTGGCCAGTGAAAAGAATCATTTAATAGTCAAGAGCATACAGTCACAAAAGGATTCAGGTAAATTAGTTTCAGTTCTTATGTAGACAGTCCTTCGTCTTTGGAATCTGAGCTTTAGAAAAATAAAGCCTCTTTTGCCACTCATTCCCTCCACTCCCTCGCCCCCTAAGCCTTTTTAAAAGGATTTTTCTTCCCCTTTCTAAATCTCTTCAAGAAAGAGTTTCTTTTCTTTCATACAGAGGGGTCAGGGAATTAAATTCACCAACATATCTTAACATCAGGACAGGCAGAAAATTTAATGAAATCCAAATTAGGTTCATTAAAAAAAGGTTGGTTTTTTTTTACCTGGACCCTTAAAATATGCAAAAATACACTGAGAGAGACAGAGAGAGAGAGAGAGAGAGAGAGAGCTTCAAAGCCCGTTTTAATAACGAACTACTTGTTAGAAGCGTTTACTCACAGCTTCTATGTTCAGTATCCACCTCTCTCTATCTCAAATGCTTAAAATGCAGTCAAAATTTAAGCTTTTAGTCCCTCCAAGTCCCAATGACCACTTGCACAGAAGCAGTACCCATAAAATTACAAGCCTGGTTTTCTATTGCTTTGCTGTAATTAGCAACCCAGGAGTAAATGAATGATCTTGAAGCTACAAATGGTGTGGAACTAGAGGGTTTCAATATATAGGAAGGACTCCTAACAGAGTGTGATGTCTTATAATTTGAGTCTGTAACAGAAACATTCATAAAAGCAAAGTTCTCAGACAGTGCATATAGAGTATATCTAGGCACAGCCCTGAATAACTCTTGTTTTGTCTGGGACCCTCTGAACCCCAATGCTGCAAACTTTTCACCTGATCTGTTTTCTTTTTAACTTATTCTGTGATTCCTTTCCTTTCCTTGTTAAATACCTTTCTCCCAAGAAAAGGAATTCAGCTTCTCCAGATCCACTCTGTCCCTGGGGTTAAAATACAATATATACATTTCAGGTGTTGTGAAGCAAGGACCAACAAAGGTATAAAATATAGAAAAGGAAACAGAAGAAGGAGAAGAAAAAAAAACATGAAACTGGTCTAAAGCCGGTGAATGTTTAAATAACACTTCACTATTTAGACATGGAGACTGGAAGTCAGGAAATTTGAGGTTCACCCAGACATCCTGGGCTTCTAAATCTCTTGTCGGTAAAGAGGCACAATGGTGTGAATTTTTAGCAGAGCATCAGTTGGACTTTGAGTTTCCTGAGTTTTTGTTGGATCATATCACAGTGAAATATTATATTCTTTTTCCCCAAATAATATATCTAATTTCCTTTACCAAGAGCAAAAAATACTGTTTCCCACCAAGTTACAAGAAAACACATGTTATCTTTCCCAATAGGATATCATCTCTTACGGGGTTTTTTTGGAAAGCTAAAAAAATGCCCCAAACAATGTTTTAAACCTGTTTTATTGTGTTGTGTCAGATGGGAAAAAACTGATTTTGATTTATTGTTTTGTGTAGATATTATGTAGATGTTCATGTTTGACATTTCCTGAGAACTATTTCCTTCTCGGAGGTCTTTAAAAAATGCATTTTTGAGAGAGAACTTCTGTTCTGTTCTGTTTTGTTTTGTTGCGTGTATATGTAGTAGCAGATGAGGGGGACCTTTATGATTCTTTATGCTTAAGATGTTATTAACTTAAAAGACCTTACTGGGAAACTATGAACTTTATAAAAGACAGACATTTCTTGAAAGTCAATTGCTTTCAATGGCCTCTTTTTTTTTTAAAGGCCATTTTTCTATTCTTTCCTCCTATAATTACGGAATGTTTTAAATATGAGTAATTATACCTTGACGTATCTCCTGATTTAAAATGGACCTTTGAGAATGACAGTCAAGTGATTTCTGCATTTTGTAGTTCAATAAAATCAAAAGCAGTTAAAAAAAATAAGTATACAACTGGATTTGTTATTCTTTCAAAATCAGTCATAAATACAGACCTTCTTTGAGCAGGGAGGAGGGGTGGGTAAAATTTCAGATTGGAACAAAGTTATAACCCACATCAGGAAAATCGGCCCTTTAATGAAAGAAATGGAAAAGACTTAATCACCGAGGCCCTTCCAAAGTGACACTTCAAATCACATCAGAGCTGTACACGGTAATGCAGAGGGAGAGCCTTTCATCTGAAAAATGAAATACTTAATGATTTCAGTGAGTTCGTACCTCCCCAAATTTGAGATTTGCATAGCCCGCTCAGTGCCTGGATTTCTTTTATATCTCCATAATATTTATGGAAACTCTTGTTTTCTCTCCCTTTATTCCCACACGACTGTAATTTGTTCTGAGCAGTTTGCGGGGCGGTGGAGGAGAGACCCCCGCAGTTACAGAAAATATCATTCGGGCATTTCCAAGTCACCTGAGGATATTGAGATTAGAGAACGTTAGATATGCCCAGGGGCAGAAGGCTTACGATCATTTCTCTCAGCTGAGTTTTAACGATTGGGTACATTTTGTCTAAAAGGTGGGGGGGCAAAAAGGACGTAAAAAGTTGGGAAAGGTTTCCAGGGAAAGAGAACGCCTAACGAGCTAGTTAGCATTCTTACGACCAAGGACGTTGAAGCCATTCATAAATAAACAACGTTAAATCACCTTCATCCCCGCACCCTCACACTCTTTATCTCTCAGCTCCTTTTAGCAGAAGTACAGGAGATTAAAGTCTTTTAGAAATTTCCAAGGTCAGACCTCAACTAAAATAGGATTAAGGGGGTAAAGGGTAGGGAAAGGAGAGAGAGAGAGAGAGAGAGAGAGAGGACTTATTCCCCCTTCCCCCTTCTTTTAACTCTCTGAAATAAATCGGAAGTTATTTCTCCAAATCCTCCTTTCCCCTGGCCAGTGGCAACCTTCAAAAGGGCCTGAGATTGTTTAAAAATTTCCCTCCCTCCTCCTGCCCCCTTAGTAAGAAAAACAAGGTTGGAGTGGGGAAGGGACCTTGAAGGTCGCCACCGGACCCTTCCAGGCGGGACTCCAGGGGGCACTGTGACATTAAGAACTTTCACGGACTGCGGCTGCTAATCTGAACAGGACTGAAAGAAGAACTCTCCCAAGTTTACAACCATTTTCCCTTCAGATGTTCTGAGCAATATTCCAACAAAGGAAACGGAAAAGGGAAAGCGACTCTTTCCTCTCTTTTCCTGCTGGGTCCCCCACGCGATGTTTAATTTCTACGGCAAGGAAGACGCAACAGCTCTGTTCCCACCGTCAATATTACTTTCTCCTCTGTGCTTCCCTTCTTCCCGCCCTCCCTTCGCCCCTCTCTTCCCTCTCTCGGCCTCCTCCATCAGTATCTTCTCTTTCATTTTCCCCTTCTGTGGGTCCCCTCCCGTCCCCTTTCCCTCCCTCCCTCTCTCTCTTTAATGCTCCCCTAAAGCAAACAACAACCAACAACATCGTGACATCTTTCAGTCTACCTTCGTTACATCTGTTCTGGTTCTTAATTTGATCCATTCTTTTAAAAAGTCTTCCTGGACGTTGCTTGTGTTTGCATTCATCAGATTGGAGCAGGAGCGCTGTCGCACCGTACATTTTGATAGATCTTAACAGTAATTATGTGGGAACTTCAAAGCAAAACTGTGTGTTCTCTCCCTCCCTCCCTCCCTCCTTTGCTGCACACACACAGACACACACACAGACACACACAGACACACACACACACACACACACACACACGCACACCCACTGAACCCTAACCCCACTAAATCCAAACAAAAAATCCTCTTCAAACAGGGCAGAAAATTGTGTTGAAATTAGCAGCAGGCATTTTGAACGCATGACGACTGCAAAAAATTTCCCCAAATTTCTGGGAATGGGGGTGGGTGGGTCGGTGGGGGAATGAAATGACCCCATAAGAAAATAGAAGATGTGACGAGTTTCCATTAAAAGTGTTTTTGATCATATCCCCAAATTTCAGTCTTTTAGACCAGGGACCGTGAATAACTTGCAATCACAAAAAGAGGCTGAGAGACACATTTAATCAAGATCTGCCAAAAAATCAAACCTGGTCCCGATACAGGTTTGTTTTCCTAATGTGAAGGCTATGGACCTAGCAAATTTGTGCCTTTGGAAAGGCAACTTCATGGTGAAGTGCAAACATTTGAAATAAGAGTTTTACATATTAATCACTTTTTAAAAAACACCTCCACTTAATGCTGGGGTTGTGCCTGCCTTTTGTCAGAGCTGGGCTGCCAGTTTTGAAGGCGCAAAAATAGTTCACTAAAATAATGAGCAGTAAAGCTGGAGGTTTGAATTGATGCAAAATTTTCCAGGGGTTTTGAATTTGTTGTAACTGAGGTTTTTACTCATGGATTAAAAATATTAGAAAGGAAGGAAATCCATGAAAGGGCTGAAAGTACTAGGCAACATTAACCAAAGCCTCCTCTCCTCGTAGCAAGATCAGGAGCTCAAAGTTTCTCTCAAAAGCCGGAGGTGAGCTCCAGTAGCGGGGTCTGGTAGGATCCCAGCGTCCCACGGAGGCAGCATAACCCAGACCAGCGAACCAGCTTGGCTGGGGGGACGTGGGGGAGACTTCTGGGTCGGGGGCGTATGTATCTGCAATTTGTTCTGTTTCACATATATTTGTCTAAATTCATGTGGGTGATTATTTAGGACAACTTCCATATGGTGCACATGGAAAGAAAATACTTGATTTTTGCATGTTACGGACACACTTCTCGGGAAGTACTGTAGATAAAAGCACACCATCCAGTCTTGCTGGTGAAGAGAAACACCCCCGTCTCTTTTATCAAGTTTGGCAATGCGCTGTCTCCTTTGAGACTGAAGGATTAGAGGCAAAACAAACTCTGACAAAGGACACCGAGGCCTGGGCTCTTACGTTTCATCTCTGAGAAGACACAAAATTATTTATGAAGGAAGACCTGCGTGTTTCCTTTGATTTTTTTTTGATGGGCTGCAAAAATGTAATAGCTTGGAAATGAGAAATGGGCTTGTCTGATGAAATAGAAAAGTCTCTTTGCAGGTGAAGCACGAGTTAATTTCATCTCAAAATTTACCTGCAGGAGGTGGGTTCTTGCTGCTTTGGGCATGGACTAATTCATTTCCCTGTTCTTTTTCATTTATATATTTTGTTTTTGTTCTGTTACGGCCTTGTAAAATTGCCGGCGATCATAGATCCTCTTATAAACTGTAATATGCTGACTTAGGGCCCCGGATTAAGAATGTGTAAAGCTGAAATTCCAATGATATTCTTCTTATTATTGATTAATATAATACAATAACGTTGGGAGTCCAATTGTCAGCAGAGTCCATCTCTCCCCGATTTCTGATCTTGCTTTTAAATATCTTTAAAAGGAGAGTGTGTGTGGGGGGGAAGAGGCCTTATTTATAAGTATCCATTCTAAATCAGGGGATAATAGGAAATTCATACAGTGAATATCATGGGTTGTTATGCCCGAGGCTGGATCGTTGGTTCCTTTCCGCAGCTCCAGCTAAGCAGGACGCTGTTTACTGAACATGGCCAGCAGATGGCACTGCAGCACTCATTATAGCCTTTGGCGTGCTTTCAGTTCTGCTCTTGGTCTTTCAGACCAGAGCACGGACAGGGACTTGGGAGCTGGTTTGGGGCAGTCAGCGAGACCTTCAGGAGGTACAAAAAAGGGAGAAAATCATCAAGGCAGGGAGTTGTATTTATAGCTGTCAGACTGGCCAGCGTTTGAGAACCTCGCTTGGACAGGAAAGGAACTTGGCCTGTTGATGTGGGTGTGTTTTCTTCTGCCGCCATTGCGCAGAAAACAAGGCTATGATGGCGTGGGGTTTTCCAGTTGCTTTCAGGCATTCAGGGAAAAAAACATAGGTTCTTTGGTTAGTGCTGTAATTATACCTTGACATTCTTGGTGGTAATGAAAGACTTTTGGGGTTCTTTAAAAATTTTTAGTCTAAATTTCTGCTGAGTAGAAGTCCTAACAACGGGAATGCCCAGGGTGGGGAGAAGAAAGAGGGATGTCTGTGTGTGCATGCGTGTTTGCCCACTTGTGTGTGTGTGTGTGTGTGTGTGTGTGTGTGTGTGACATTGTTAGAAGTGGCGACAGCAGATGACAGAAGATTACAGGGGTCGGATGGTGAGTGTACTGAAGGAAGACAGAAGGCACCCAGGTAGACCTGAAATCACATGATCTGAATCAAAGCTGGGGACACATGAACCAGCAAAGGATTCTCCCTGACTACTTCTCTGTGAGGCAAAGGAGGGAATTATACCTTAGGTGCTGAAATACTATAATTTCTGGGACAACTGATGGTTACAGAGTCAGTGCTACAGAGTATCTGAAATTGGGATGAGCCTCTGAATCTGGGTGTGGATTTGGCCACCACAACTGGGTAGAAAGAGGAAGAAAAGGAAGTTTTCATTTTCCTGGAGGCCTCAAGGTCTTCCTAACATAGTTTCCAAGTGCAGTAAAACCTCAATGAACTGGAGCCCGGCCAATCAGAGCCAGAGAGGCAAATAACCAGGAAATAAGTGGCTATCGGGAATGTATTAACAACAGAAATAACAAAACTTCTGCATGATACTTCCTGGAGCCAACGTAAACCAGTTCTTTATCTTTTGCATTCTTTTTATGGTTTTAAATATACACATGGCAGAAAAATATTTTTGTTTGTTCGCTATAGTTTCAGAACTACAAAAAAAATGAGTTGGTGAAACCCAAGCCTTCACTCAAGAAATGAATTCATTTGCACATAGAAATCATAACTGGTGAGGATAGGTCCCTTGTCAGAGCAAGAAGCCACGCTTGGCCTTTAACATGTATCATCTCATTTAATCTTTATGCACATTCATGAAAGAGGTCTGTTATTATCCTACTTTTCAGAGAAGGAAACCAAGTCTCAGAGAGGGTAAGTCATTTGTCCAAGATCATACAGTATGCAGGATGTGAAGCTAGAGTCCCATTTCTTACCTGGGAGCATGAGCTTCAAGTTAGGATATGAAGACAGGGTTTTCTAGCATACATTTTAAGACAAGAATGAGCTCTCTGCCTGTAAAGAGCATCCCCTGAACCAAAAGTCCTCCTGTACGTTTCCTAGAGCAATGTCTTGGGGAAGAGAGAAGTTTAAGCTCCTGAACCATGGAAGTGCAAACTTACTGTCCTAAAGAGATGCCACTCTGGTGGAGACTGAGAGTTCCTGGATACCGGTGAGCTTTGCCTGACAGATCTCAAAGAGCAGAAAAATATCACAGCCTGTTAGTCTCCTAACGTGCCAGGTGGGACAGAGCAAGCCAAAGGTAAGACAGTTTCCTCCCAGGGTTCAGATGTTGGAGGGAAAAGACTGCCAGGGTTTGAGGCTGCCTCCAGCCCTCGCCCCCCCCCCCCCACATACATTCTCTTATTGCTCTGTCCCGGTGCTTTGGCAATTGCTGGGCAGGAATAGATCTGGAGACACAGCTGAGGTCAGAGGGCCCTCTCGCCCCAGCATTTCTGCTCCTTATCTTTGCCTCTGTCCTCTTCTCTGGCCTCTCTGTGGCTTGGAAGTCTCCTTTCAAGTGACCTGTGTTGGGATCCAAATTGGCTGGTCAAGGCTCCAGGGCAAGGTTAGCTTGCCTGGAGAGCTAGGGTCAGACCAGTGTGGATGGAATGCCTTGCGGGCACAAGTCGGTCTCCTTGCTGGGACACCAGTGGAGGAGCTTTGGTCTTCCCTGCACCCTGAGATGGGGGTAAAGTTTGTGCTGTGTTTGTCTTGATTGTCAGGCTGGGCATCCCGTCCCCCAAGCACTGCTTCCTGCCCAGAAGCTATGTCCCTCCTCCACCCTGCTCCCCACAGCTCTTCCCCAGAGACTAGCAGGGGCCGGACTTTGACAGGGAGCACTAAAGGGACTCAGGTGCGGTGGGGAGAGGAGGAGGAAAAGGGCATTTATAATAATGACATCAGTGCTGTGTTAAGGGGTAGGCTGTAACTCTCAGACAAAGGGCTAAACTCAGTCCTTCCAGAGGGAGCTGGGAGGACCAAACTGGGGAGGCTTCTGAGAGAAAGAGGAGGAGGCGGAGGAGACAGTTACGTAGTTGCTAAGTAGAGTTCACCAGGTGAAGAGAATGGCAGTGGGGAGTCACTGAAGGATTCAGGGCAAGGGGTTGACTCAACAAATGAGCCACGGGTCACTGGACTCAGAAAATTGTGTTTACTCACGGAGCATTGTGTTTCCAACGTATCAGTGCCATCTCCAATCACAGCCACTGCTGTCCCCAGCTCTGCGATGCCTACGCTAAAGAATAATGAAAAGGCAGAATCTCTGGTCAAAGCAGAGCTCCAATTCCCATGCCAAAGCAGAATGCAGGGCCTAGCATGTCCATCCCAGTAGTGGCCCAGCCAGGAAGAAATCAAACCAACACAGTGTATCTTAGAGCTTCTTCTGGGTCTTCTGTTGGGGAGTGGAAGCGAGTTCCCAGTGAGAAACCACTCTTGGTGGTTCCCAGTGAGCAGCTTTCCTTGGCCAGAGAAACATTCAAGAAGGCCTTCCTCCTCAGCATCTCTCATGCAAAGGGAAAACATCTTGCACATGGCGGCCAAGTTCTCGTCTGTTCGCCTGTCCTTCCCCAGTGGAAGTAATTGGGAGAGAAAGGCCTGGGAGCACATGCTTTGATGTCTGGAGGAGGAGGGGGCCTTTCAACAAATGTCTGTGGCAGACACAGTGATTGAGAAGGGCACATCTGATTGGAAAATGCTTCCTAATTAAGGGAATATTTTCAACTGGGAAGCATGTCTGAACTCTGGAGATGAAGTTGGAAGGAGGGCTTCAGATGCCTGCTTGAATTGGGTTTTTGCATGAGCTTTCCCTATCCCTTGGCCCCTTCAGACCCACATACCACATCATTCATTCATTCATTCATCTGCTACTTCAACAAATGTTTTTAAGCCCCTCTGTACCAGGCACAGTGGTAGGTGCTGTGTGTTTAGTAGTAGACAGAAGATCAAGCTCCCTGCTCTCGTGGGAGTTTATCATGTCACAGATGAGAGAGATCTTTATGAAAAGTCCTTGCATGTCAAGCATTCTTTTACCACTGAATGCATATGAAAAAGCAATAAATTGAGTCCTTAAAGACTGACGTACTTGAGTCCCAATCCAATTTATTAGCTGTGGGACTATGAACCAGTGCTTAGCTTCCTCCAGCTTCTGTCTCGCTTTCTAGAAAGTGGTCAAAATAACAGCGTCAGTCTCTGGCCAGATGGTCCCTAGCACCTGCAGACTTACCTCTTCCCAGAGCAGAGAGAGCTCTTTGCTCATAGGACCAGGCTAGGTCTAGGCTTGACTCCGGTTGGCTGCCATAGATCACATGCCTAAACGGAATGGATGCTGTTTTCTTATTGGCTGAGCCAGGTCACATGTCCATCACTGGACCTGGGGAGATGAGGTGGAGTTAACTCCATCCATATCTGGGGGCTGAGATGGGGAGAGGAGCGACTAATGTGTCTATAGAAGAGGCAGCTCTACGTTGTCAAGACCAATAGGCTACCACAGCAGTAATCAGAGGTTGTGACTTCTGTTAACCTTGGTGTGTGCACTTCCAGACCTTTCCTTTGTGTGCATATCTCTCTATGCTACTGTGTGTGTATCCACATGCATATGTGTACATATGGATTTTTTCCAACATGAGAAGCTTGCTTTACTCACTTTACAAACACATAAATAGATCGTGCCACTGCAGCAGTCTACAGAGAGAAATTGTTATTTTAACTATGAATTTCAGAACTGTGGGGGTCCTCAGGCGCTGCCACGTAACAGAGGAGGAAACGGAAATTCCCAGTCTGGTTTCATTCACAGAGCCTGGCAGAGGGCTCCTCTGACCCTGGGGTCCCATGGCCCTCCCCAGGCTCATCGACAGTGACCTCAGCGGGCCCTGGGTGGCTGGGGCTGTCGGGAACAGTGCACTCAGGACTGAGTACAAGGTGAACACAGCAGGGCTTTTCTCTGAGGACAGGTGTTTGTTTTGTTTTGCATCTGTGCCCTGCCATGTCAAATCCTAAGGGCTGTGTCTGGCTCGGATCCTAGGGGTGGTGAACACTGAACCGGACACTCCTGGATGAGCATACAGGTAAATGGCAATTACTGAGAAGTTCCACCTCAAGGAAATTCTCTCTCTCTCTCTTCTCTCTCTCATCTGTCTATCTATCTATCTATCTATCTATCTATCTTTTTCTATCTGTACTGACTAATTTAATTGTATGTGGGGATGAAGAACCCAACACACAAAAATTGATCGATGCTCAAGAATTTTCCTAACTAGAAATTCACTGCCATAGATTTCTCCCTGGAAGCAGGGCTTGTTCAACCTGCCCGGTCCGGTACTATTAGCTCTATGTGGCTGCTCAAATTTAGATTCAAGAAAATGAAGAACTCAGTGTCGCAGCACCTGTAGCGCCATTCCCAGAGGCCGGGGTCCTGCGTGGCCGGCGTGGCTGCTGCGTTGAGCGAGTCCGATGGAATCTCTCCTCCTGCAGGGCGCTCGGCGGGACAGTAGGTTACTCCACCGGAAGTGGAGGCTCTCCACCTTCCTTTTTACAATGGGACGCTTTGTAAAATGTGGATTCCTGGGTTCCCTGGCATACCAGCTACAGCACAGGTAGCGGCAAAGCTGGCTGGGAATCTGGCTCGTTAAGAATACACATCACTCTGGATGGGAGAAACACAAGGAGGATGGAGAGGGTGAGGGAACCTGGCTGCGGGCGGGCGTGGGGGAGGGCTCACAGCCACCGGGCCGCAGGCATCTGGAAGGACAGCTGCCCCCTCCCCAGACTCGTTTTCTCCAGTGTCGGTTATCCATGATCAAGACGAGAACAAAGAGGGGTAATAACCAATCCTAAGGGTAACACAGATCAGTGAGACGAGGGGGGAGAGGGAGAGAATGCAATCAGGAGACAGAGGGAGGCACAAAGACAGGAAGGGAAAGGAAAACTTCCTTCGTTAGTGCCGAACACCAAAAGCCCCCAAAGATCTATAGTTCTCCTCCCCAGCTTCTTGAGGAGCACAGGGGCTCTGAGACAGTCTTCCGATCACTCCCAGGAAACCGGAATGCAATTCAGTGGGAGGATGGCGGGGCTACTGTCAAAGCTGTGATTCTCAGCATGGCAGCCACTGTGGCCACTACAGATCCAAGCGACGGCTGTGCACGGTGCGGGCAAAGTGCCTGCTGGATCCTGAAGACGTAGTACATGAAGAAAGAAAAGGAGGAAAACCATGCCTGTCATGTTTATATCGCCTGCATGTTGAAGTGACACGCCGGAGGGGAACTGGCTTAAGGAAAACATCATTGAAACTAGTAGCCCCTGGTTTTTCTTCTCTTTTAAGTTTGATTTTTCAAGGTGGCTACTGGAAAGGGACACATTATGAATGTGCCTGTGCGGCTTTTCTGTGGGACCGTGACCCTCTAGGTCCTCGCTGTCCACACCCTAGCTGAACGTTTGCACAGCGGACGATGGAAAAGACGGATGCAAAGCCCAGCCCAAGTGCTCTCCTTCCCCTCTGGAGAGAAGCCTCAGTTTACCCCCGCTGCACTGCCGGGCTGCTGTTGGTTGGAGAGGTCCTGTCTCCAGGTGCCACCTCCATTTGCATGGTCAGTGTCACAAAGCCTCCCACTGCCTGCAGGGCACCCTCCAGGACACCTGCCTGGGCCTTAGGTTTGGGAGCATCCAGGGCCGGCCTTTCTCGGAAGGCAACTCATTGTCTCTCAGAAACAGAGGCTTGCAGGTGACTCTTTGCAGCTCTGCCTTCAAAAGAGCTTCTTTAGAGAGCAGAAAATGTTTCAAGTGAGTTGAGAGAGATGAGTGTATTTACCAGAACAAATATTTGCTCTTTGTCAGCCCTTGATTATATCTAACTGCACTTTCCTCTATAATTGGATGGGGGATAAAACCAGTTCATTTAAAGCTTGAAAATACTCATTTTCCCTTCCATTTTTCATTAGCCGTTCTCTTCCCTGCAGCAACAATGTTTGTGTTTGCCACAAAGGCTGGCTCTGCCACTCGGGAGCCCTTCTGCCCCCTGGTTTGTTTTCCAGAGCAGTCTTGCCTCCCTCGGCCTTTGTCCTAAGCTGGTTTCTGTAAATCACTTTGCCTTGAGGATGATAACAATAATAATACTTGTGAGTGTCGGGGAAGCGCTTTCCTCCAGCACTTGCTCACTTGGCATGCGTGACGCCCTCGGGAGGCGGGTGGGGCCCTGGCCTCTGGGGGTACCCAGCTAGCCCGGGGGGGGGGGTACCAGCCCAGCGGACGGGAGAAACTGAGGCCCGGGCAGTGAAGGTCTTATCGGTATCTCGTGATGGAGTGCAGATCTGATGTGGACTTTGACTCCACAAGTCTCTGCTTTTATTTTATTTTATTTTATTTTGCTTTTTATATTCGAGTGAAATCATGCAGCATTTGTCTTTCTGTGGCTGGCTTATTTCACATAACGTAATGTCTTCCAGGTTTATCCATATGCCTGTGAATGGCAGGGTTTTCTGTCAAGGCTGAATAATACATATCTATATCTATATCTATATATATTGATATATATCACTTTTCAATCCAGTCATCTATCCATGGTTGCAGGTTGTTTCCATAGCTATATTTTCTAAACCCTCAAATAAGTGGATTCTCTAGTCCTCTGTGACTCTAGTGTCCTCTGTGGGCCAGCTGCATCCGTATCACTGGGAGCTGGGTAGGCATACAGAGTCCTAACCGTTTAAGCGACTTCCCAGAGTTTGCATTTTAACCCACTCTCCACTGGATTTTTGTGCATATGAAAGCTTGGGTAGTTCTACTATATGATTAATTAATTAATTAGTCGATTAACTCGTTAAATATGCATGGAGCCTCTGGTGTGTAGCACTGGGTTCTGTGCACTGGCTTAACTGCAATGAACAGAGGCGATGAAGCCTGCACCATTCCGAGGACCTGCAGCTGAGTGGTGCAGATAGAAGGTTAAGAAACATTGCAAGGGTCCTGGGGGCGGCGTACATACCTAGGCTGGTGGAGGAGGTCAGCGCAGCCTCCCTGAAGTGAATGAAGCTGCACCGGAGACCAGCGGGTATGTACCACGTAGGGGGTAAGGAGGCAGGGAAAGAAAGGTGAGAGGGAACACGGGGCAGAGGTGCAAGTGTTCTGAGCCGAGGCCTCAGGGGAAGTGCGGCTCATCAGTGCCAAACTACCTCACTCACTCATTCACTCACTTAACTCATTCGTTCAGCAAACCTAGCTAGAATGCCTGACTATATTTACCGCCAGTAATTTCTTTAATGATGGGGAGGTGCTGATGGTGATGAAGGTGATGACAATAATCAACACTTAAATATCCAGATACTCTTCAAGGTCTTTAGAAAATTAACTCCATCGGCCATCATTAGTAGCTGCAGAGGACAAATTCCACTCTAACCCTCACCTGGTAGATAAGGAGGGATCAGGCAAGGAGAGGTTAGTTAAGGCACCTGGATGTGGCAGCAGAGCCCGGATGCAAACTCAGGATACCTGGCTCCGGAGGTCTGGGTCTCCATTATCCCACCACAAGATTGGAATTTCCTTTCCCAGACACTGCCCGCTGACGAGTAAGCAGACTTTTCCCTCAAGCTTGTCTGTGTCTCCAAATAAGCATCACGTCCTGAGCTTCTGCCCCCTAGAGATCCCTTCACAGGTGTGTTGGAGTCTCCAGCTCTCTCCCCTTCCCACGCGGAGGCCTCATGCAGGAGGGGCGAGGTCTCCCTCTTGTCTCCAAGCCTTTGTGCTCATCTTTAGGCAGTGTATGTTCCCATCACTGTCCTCTCTTTCTGTTCTCACCTGACCCTTAAGACATCTTTTCAGATGCCGCTACAGCCTGTAAAGCTCTTGCAAGCTTGCATACCAACACACACACAGCCACACACACAATTCATTCACATTTGTCTCATATTCATCTGTGACAGTCATCCTCCTATGCACTCATAGCCTCATAGTTGCACACACAATACTCACCAACAGTCACTTACACACACAGCACACATCTATCCAAAATGAATTCACAGGCCATGCTTATCCACACAGTCCAATACACACACACACACACACACACATACACACACACATGCACACTCCATCACTTTCATTTACATGCTCACTCACACACACACACACATTTTCATACACACGAGTAGCTCCCATACATTTGCACACTCACGCAAACCCACACACATTCACACTCACTCACAGGCGGCGGGTTTTGTACATAGGCACACATCAGGGCCTGGGTGGCTGCCAGTCACCAAAGAACTTTGCAGTGATGTCAGAGAGGAAAAGTTCAAATTAAAATCAGATCTGGTAATTATAGAATTTTCTACATCCACATTTTTTTCCCCAGGCTGGACTTAAAAATAAAAGATGCCCAGGAGATGAGAGCCTTTTTCTGTGGCTTGGGAAGTAAGCAAAACCACATTTGAGGGAGTGATAAAAACTGCCCCCACCGCTCTGCAAAACTGCCTGATGGAGGAGAAGGAGACCGGGTGACAGCATTTTGTTGTCAATGGCTAGGCTGGCCTTTTATGCCTTTATGCAGTGACTTTTCATGGGTTTTGCAAGGCTAAGGTCAAACAAGGTCTTTACCTTTGGGATCCTGTTTATATCTGTCATGAGGCTCTGAATACTGCCCAGATCGATTCATTTTGGCAAACATTTACCATGTGCCAACTATGTTCTAGGCGCTGGTTAAGCCACTTCAGGAATAAAGATTACTATGGAGAATTCAGGGTGGTAGCAGAACATATTAGGGTGTATTATTTGCAAGGGACACCGAGCTAAAAGTAACTGACTTTAGTAAAAGGGAAAATTTTGGCTGATGTAACTGAAACACCCAAAGGTATGTGGCTTCAGGCACAGGTGGATCCAGGGGCTCATGTAATTGCGACATGACTAGGTATGCGACATGACTAAGTATGCAACAGCATCACACGGGCTTGAGGGTGGAGAGTGGACTGCAGTCAGATTGGAAGCTAGAAGGCCAGTTTGGTGGGGTGGGGCAGGTGAAGAGAGAACTGTTATGGTCCAGGCAGAAGGGCATCTCGGCTTGAATGAAGCGGGTGAGGGGCTTGAGTATTCTCAAGATAGTGGATAAATGTCACAAACAGAGGTGGGGTAGGTGGATTGCAAAGCCCTGGTGGAGGAGAGTGTGGAGTGTTAGGAACGGGGAGGTCTGGGGCTTTTACATCTGAATGGATGTCTAAAAGAGCTTATTTCTGTTACTTAAAGAAGGTGATTATAAAAATGAAATATGATGCCCCTTTGTGACTGTCATCTGCCCAGAGTTCTTTTTGCATAAGAGAAACTTTCAGGTTGTATTTAAATGGGTTCAGTGAGCGGGAAGAGGGAAATATGGGTAAAAGTAACGACTTTTCAATTTCAGGATCCTAGGGGTTCCCTGATGCCTGCCTGTCAGTCTGAGAAGATGGAACAAGTCAGGATTGGTGGCACATGCCTGTAATCTCAGCACGCTGGGAGGCTGAGGCAGGAGAATTACAAATTGGAGCCTAGCCCGGGCAACTTAGTGACTTAGTGAGACTCTGTCTCAAAAAGGAGGAGGTGGGTACAGCACGGTTCAAAGGAGGCCATAGGTTCAATCTGCAGTAGTGAAAAAAAAAAAAAAAAACGATGACAAGGACATGTTTAATAGGAAACATCAGCCCACACAGCCTGGTCTCTGCACTCAGACACTTTCCTCAGTTTGCCTGAAATTCAAGCTTGTAACTTTTTAAAAGGGAGATCACATCTACCATCTAGTGAAGATGAAATTAATATGTGTGTTATTGAATTAAAAAATGTACATGGGTGAGTGTGTCTTCAACACAGTACCTGGAACAAGGTAAGAGGGTAATTAACACCTGGTTTGTGGTGCTAAACTGGGTGGAGAAGTCAGGGTCTTTGTAGATGACTCTCTTCTTGGAAGAGAAGCAAGGCAAAGCGGCAGAGCCCCCTGTGAGGCAGTGGGTTTGCAATTAGGGAGGCCGACCATAAGACAATCTTTATTGTGAGACTGGGCTTTTAACCTGCAATGTGTGAGGAACCCGCTTTGTAGACTGGGAAAACATATTCCTAAACACATAGCATAAAATATGTAGGATTGCAGAAGGTCTCAGTTATATTTAAATTCTGTATTAAGTTTTGAAAACCACACCTATGTGTTATAGAAAGGCATATGTTTTTTAATTAATTCATCAAATAACTAGGTCTAGTCTAGTTATAGTGATCAGATCAAAATACTGATCACAGGAATGTCATTTGAGACATTTCTGATCATTGAAGTTTTATGGTTTGTATTGGTAGGAAATTCACAGAAATTGCTTAATATCACTGTGGGTTTTGCCTGTTTTCATTTTTTGTTGTTTTTTTGTTTGTTTGTTTGTGTCTTTTTGAGACAGGGTCTCACTGTGCAGTTCAGGATGGTCTTGAACTCACTTTGTAGCCCAGGCTGGCCTCAAATTCACAATGATCCTCCTGCCTCAGCCTCCCACGGGCTGGGATTACAGGCGTGCACCACCACACCCAGCCTGTTTTCATTATTAAAAGCTAACTTTTTTTATAGATTTGCAAAAATAAAAATGTGTATTTGCCCACCTAAATTCACGGAGCCATTGAATTTCACCCATGGAATGCATACTTTTGTAGTTCATAGGCCTGAGGTGAAAAACATCTCCTGGAGGGAAAGTTTAGGACACCTCCTCAAATATTTCCCATTAAAAATAATTTCATAACTGTCAGGAATGCCTTGGAACCATCAACTTTACATAAAATCAAAAGTATGTTCATGCCACATTCCTTTTCCCATGTCAGGGCAAAAATTTAATATTCACATTTAGAAGGTAAAAGGTATAAGCCCCTTGGTATAGCACCGAGGAAGGTTTCATTTAAACACTGCCATTTGGCGGGTCACTTACCATATCCAGGAGTTTGGATTTCTTCCTTACCCCAATTTTGTTTCTTGTTTTTTTTTTGAGACAGGGTCTCACCATGCAGTTCAGGCTGGCTTTGAACTCACTTTGTAGCCCAGGCTGGCCTCTAACTTGCAACGATCCTCCTGCCTCAGCCTCCTGAGTGCTGGGATTACAGGTGTGCGCTACCACACCCAGCTCATCCCAATGTTTTAATTAGTCCAGGCCTGTAAGATTGCCCCAGATGAGAGGAAGATATTAACTGAGAGGAAATTTGGGAAGGAGGATATGAACCACACCCTAGAGCAGAAACGATGCAGCTGTTAGCTGTTGGGGATTTCAATAGGGAATGTTTTAGAGCAGAGACAAAGGATGGCATGAGATAGAGTGCAACTGTCCCATTGTATACTTGGGGGACTGATCCCGAAATGCTCCCCTTAGATACCCAAATCTATGACTCTGAAGTCCCGCATGGAAAATGGCATAGAATTTGCATGTACCATCGTATGCTCTCCACATGTATGCAGTGGTTATTACACTGTACTGTTAGGGGAACATATTACAATAGAGGAAAGTCTCTCTGTGTTCAATGGAGATATGTAGTTACAGTTCTATTTGCAGTACCTGTGAACCCTGCAGATATGGAAGGAGACTGAATGTAGAATAGCATTCTCAAACTTAAGACCCCTTCAGGGAAAGCCGGTGACATTAGAAGGAGAGGCTGATGGGGTCTAATGCAGTTCAGGGAAAGGTGGTGACTCTGGGGGAGAGGATTAGGGAGGCTCTCCTAAGTAAAAAGAAATTTCCATTTCACCTAATGTCATGACAGTCAAACACAGCAGATTGTAGTGAGCAGGCTACTGGGGTGGGGGGACCAGTGAGGCTGGCCAGGTGGATTCCTGGTGGGCCAACGAGAACAGTTGACTGGATTTAATTGGCTAAAGAGCTCCGTGGCTGAAGGAGAGAGCAATTGAATTAGAACCCTCTGTCCCTGCACAACCCAATATGGCAGTCATTAGCCACATAGGATTATTTATCCAAAAATTAAAAATCAGCCGCTCAGTCACGTTAGCCACATTTGCAGAGGGCACTGTCTCCATGTGGCTAGTGGCTGCCACAGTGTCTAGTGTAGACTTAGAGATTTCCATGCCTCGGAAAGTTCTATCACCCAGGACCACAGACTTCACAGTTCTTAATTAGGACCTCCAGCCTGGCTACTCTTTATAGGAAAGAATTTGGAGTTTTGCTCACTAGGGTTCTGGCAGACACAGATGCTTCTTAGAGTTTGCACTTGTGATGATCAGGGATAACCTTTCTGTCTCATGGCTATGGGTCTTGCATGTTTTAAGAAGGAATCTGTGTCACATTCGTGTAGTAGTGTAGACCCGTTCTATACAAACTCGCTGTGGTAATAATCCTTGCCCAGGGGACAGAGAGGTTAAGGAAGTTTGAAACATTTCACGTCTCATTTGTGTAAACTTGGTGAAGGAACTTAAATTTGGGAGCCTGGCCAGGCATAGTAGCACATGCCCAGAACTCAGCATTCTGGGAGGCTGAGATAGGAAGACTACAAACTTGAACCCAGACCTGGCAATTTAGTAACTTAATGAGATTGTGTTTTATAAGAAAAAATAAGCGAGAGGCTGGGGATGTAACTGGGTGTGAAGGCCCTGTGTTCAATCACCAGTACAAAAAAAAAAAAAAGAAAAAAAAAAGAAAGAAAGAAAAAGAAAAAAGAAAAAAGAAGAAACCTGTTTCCTTACCTGTGAACTGAGGATAAGAACTCTCACCCCTCAAAGCAGTTGCAAAATGTTCATCAGATAATCACAAGATGATGAATACAAAGTACTTTGCCTTCTGCCTGGCATGGAGTGAATGCTGAATTGAGAAAAAGCATTTGTTAGAGGGCAAGAAGCTTCATTTGGGTTTTTATGACAGTGGGAGTCGGAAGATTTAGATATAAGGATGGCTCTTTAGAAGATCTTTCTTGAAGTAAGATCAATCTGTTAAATTGTGCTTATTCTAGGACAAGGATAAATTTAAGGTATAGTTTAAAACTGGCCACAAAACCTGTCCTACATGCTTTCCAGAGAGCAGTGGGGGCAGTGTCTCTGCCCCATAAATCTGGGTGGGTGTTGTGGCTGTTCAATTAATAGCATGTGAAGGAAGTGGTGTTCGTTCTGGGAGTTAAGGTGCTCAGAGACCACAGGAATAAGAGAAGAACCTGGCTGAGTCCTTCCATCCATAAGGCCCTGCAGGTACCATTTTGGAATCCTGTGAGCTTCCCAGTCATTACTGAAGTTCAGTCGAATAACCTCAATCAACCTCACAGTGAGAACTGTCCAGCTGAACCCAGTTCAGATTTCAGACCCAGAAAACAGTGATGTATGAAAATAATAAATTGGTATTTCAAGCCACTAAGTTTGGGAATAGTACATTATGTGACAATAGGTAATAAGAACAGCTGGCAAAGCATACCTTCTTGAATTTAACCCATGACTGCTTTTGGTGGCTGTCTGAGTTATAGTGTTGAGGAGAATTTTGAGGCTGTATATGGTCTTAGTAAGGAAGTATGCCATGATTGATTAGTAATGTCTGCCATGGGTAGGTAAATGGTGGCAGTATGCATGTAACTTTCTCAGAAAGAGCTCAGAAAATTAATTTTTGTTATTTTCCCCATACGAAAATTATGACAAACTTCTCCGTTTTGGTGGGAGGAAATTTCAGAAATTATTTTGAGATGTCCTTCTTCAGGTACTTCTATTGTGCCATGAACTATTAAGGATCTTTGTCAAATCTGATTTGTTCAAGGGTGCGAGTATCCTTGATTTTGTATTTTTCTGAGGACAGGGACAATGCTGAATTTGTAATCCAGAAGATATGAGTCCAAGTTTTGCTCCTGCTCACTGTGTGCGCTTGGGCATAAAAGCATCCTGTTCTAATACTCAAGATTTTGTCCTTATATTATAGGACTGAGGTAATACGTTTTTGACAGTCACCTTCACCTGACAGTTAGGGGTTCAAACCCAAGTGGTACATGGCAAAAACCAGTTTTGTTTTATTTTCTCATGTAACTCACAAGAATCACAAGAAGTAGGGATGGTTATTTTTTGTATGGATGAGGAAAACTGGCTTCAGAGAGGAGTATTAGTACTAGAAAGAGTAGAAGTATTGGGAGGAATTACTGTAGAACCACTAGAAACACAAAATCTGGAGCCTGACTACCTGGGTTTAAGTCTCAGAACAATTCTTCATGAGCTAGGTGACCTTGAGCAAAGGACTCACTTCTTGTTCCCATCTTTAAAGTGGGGCGGAGTGTGTCTGTCTGATAGAGTGTCACAAGATTAAACGGGACAGTGCACAAGAAACCTTTAAACTCATATCCGGTACATAGTAAGCACTTAATAAAGATGAACTTTCAATGTTGCTGGATGTCCACTTTCCTCCCAGATAATGTGATGTGGCCAAGGTGAAGGTCACCAGTATTGTTCAATATTTCCTGACTTTGCACAGGGATTGCATTTTCTCAGTTTGAAGTTAGGAGTGACATGTGACTCACTTTGGCACTCAACGTCTCCATGGAACTTTTTAAGAGCCATCACACAATCAACCAACCACCTTCTATCATGGTGGCCTGGAAGTTTCTGAATTTTGGCTGTGCTATCAGTCTGGTCCAGAGTGAGAACATAAGGACAGGCCCCTCCAGGTGACCTGATGCAGAGTTGTAGTATGAAAGAGAAACAGAGTCTTTAAACCAGGATCACTTTTTTACTGCAGCAAAACCCAGCCTACCCTGACTATTACAGAGATGGGACACTGGAAACAAATTTTCATTCTCCAAATATATATATCAGTTGGTCATACTTCCATGACATTAAAAAATTGTATTGTACAGATACAACTATAGGCAAGGGAAAAAGAACAATTCTTTAAGCTTTGGGGGGAAAACTCTGAACCTTGTTTTTATACACTTAAATAGATTCTTACTGAAAAAAAATGGGCTTGATGGAAAGTGTACGGCTTTTATGTGTAATGAAAATGGAAGTTGGTGTCACTGTACATGTGAAAAGGAAATCTATGAAAACCACAGAATGTTTTAAGAGGTTAAAGGTAAAAGAAAATTGACTTATAATGTATCAGTTAAATAAACAAAGCCTTCTTGAACCAGAGCAGGAGAGTTGCTTGTTGCCATCCAGCTTTTCAGAGATGTATTTAAAATAGAGCATTAGATGAATCTAGAGGGCTTTTTGGTCACTGTCATAAATAGAATATGCAGGAGGAGAGAATTGGAGTCAGAGATTGGAAGTTTTAGATGTCTTAGGAAATTATAATAAAACTCAGCTTCCAGGAGAGCTTAGGAGGATCTTGGAAAACTGAGTTTAACCTCAATCATCATTTAATCCTTTAGTCACTGAATGAATTTATGATCTATGATCCCTCTCCCCCAATATCAGAATTGCATTTAATGCTTCAGACATATTACTATAAGCTCTGGAAATGATGTTTTGGGATGAGACCCTCCCAGGCCTCTTCCTTGACCATAGGTATTTTGGTGTGCATAGTTAACATAACAATTAATGGCAGGGTTCTTGTGGCAAGGTTGTTGAAGTCATCTGGAAAGATCCAGGGGAGAATTTTGTTCCACCAGGTGATCACACTGCCTGTTAATGTCAGTGGAGGGCGATTAGTGTGAGCCCCTGTGCGTAGGCTCCTGGGCTAAGTGACCATAGTGATAAGGAGCATAGCCTTGACATGGACAGGCTTAATTTGTATCTCCAGCTTTACTTTACCACCCTCAGCCTCAGTTTGCTCATCTGTAAAATGGGCACACTCATACTTTTCAGGGTTGTGGGGAAGAGAAACTGAGACAAAAGTATAAAGCAAGGCTTATCCTAGTTCACACCATGTGGTCTGAGTGGTGCTGTAAGGTGCCATAAGATGGTGATCTGTGATTACAGTGAGTCAGACCTGGGTCTTCAGTGATGTCATTTCCCTCTGGGCAACAGCCTATCAAAAGATACAGTGGAGAGGAACTTCTGACCATCAAGATACCAGGCTTTTGCGTGGGAAACCTGGTATTCTATTAGGCAATCCAGCCACTGTGGTGAACACTGTGTGCTTTCTTTCTCCTGAGGTGAGCTTTTACTCAACAGCATATGTTCACATAGTTTATTTCTTCTTCGTAAGGCCTCACTCTGAAACTCATAACTGACTCCATGGAAAGAAACTGCTGCAGATGTTCAGGAACTAAACGTTGCTCAGCTGCCTTCCAGTTATCCCAGCAGTCGATATTTTATTTGAAGTTTTACCTGTTCAAAAACTCATAATCATCCCTTCGTGTCCGTTAGATCAGGTCTGAACTCTGTACCATAGAAAATAATTTGCTGTTCTACACCTTCAGATAGTCCTTTGCTCTTCTTGTGTATTTGGTTTTTAACATAATGCATACTCAGTAATGTTATGAAGGTGGGTACATGGCACTCATGCCGTCCTGTGCCTGGCCTCAGTCTACGGCAGACATCAATAAGCGATCCCAGAAATCTTTCTCTGACACCTCCCAAGGTTGCCATCATTTCAACACATGTTCCAGGCAACTGCTCTGAATTGATAAGACTTGGTATGCGAAGTAGAACTGATTTACTACTCTTGAGCTGGAATGGTTGGTTGCCTTTCTGAACATTCTAGAACTTCCTCACATGTACATCTTTTGAGTCCTAATGCCCAGTTACGACTGAGACTCCCTTGTCTCTGCATCACTGTCTTAGTCGCTTTGGCAAGACACAGTGCCTACACCCAGAACTCAAAGGAGAGGTTTATTTTGGGCCGTGGTTACAGTGTATGGTCTACTGGCTGCAGGAGAGAAATGGCATGGCAGAGGGGCGTGGCAGAGGAAATCCGCTCACATCATGGCAGCCAGGAGGCAGAGAGAGAAGTGAGGAGATAGGAAGGGAGATGCACGCTTTCAGGCCATGCCCCAGTGGCTGGCCTCTTCTGATCAGACCCTGGGTCCACATAGGAGGTCAGCCCTGGGACCAGCATGATTCAGTCACCTTTCAAAGCCCCACTTACGAGCACACAAGGCCTTTGGGACGTTCTTTATCCACACCGTAACAGTCTCCTTCACCTTCAGGATTTAATAGCGCTTATCAAGTTTCAGTGAGTAGCCAGAGTATCATAAAATGATAAATAATGTGCCCTGAGTCAATTTGCAACCCTAATATGGTAGAAGCCACACAGTATTTTAAAGTAGACGGATCAGAGTTCAAAGCCTGTCTTTGTTACTTCCTAAAAAAGTGATCTGAAGTTCATAGACTCATATTCCTTATATTCAGAGTGAAGAGGCAAAGAAAATCTACTAAATACATATAAATTCCTCAGCCTGAAAAATAGATGTGGAAAGATGTAAGTTGTGTATCATTGCACTCTTTGCAGAACACAGTGAGGTGTAAAACAAAACAAAACAAAACAGAAACATGTTCCAACTAAAGTCTTTATTTTAAGCCTAGTTTTGGCCACTGATTAGCTTGGAAAAGTCGCTTCCAAGCCTTATCTTGGTCATCTGTAAAATGGGCTTTGTGGCACCAGTCTTTGGTCCTGCTTTGATTTTCAATATAAAGGTAATTACATAGATAAAAGCAGAGTTAGTATTAAAACTATTAATCAGTCTGTGTGGAATGAGGATGGACTAGTTGAGCCAGATGTTAGACCAATGTGAGCTGTAACAGCTGTGATGGCTGCTCTAGGTGTCCGCCCTTGGCGAACGCACCCTGGAAACCACAAAGAATGACCCAGGTGTGAAAGGTTCCTATTGTCCTTACTCCATGGGTAAAACAATATGGAACTAGTTCCCCAAATAAAAGACATTTCATAATAATGTGAGGCTGGAGCAATCAGGACTCTACTGAAAACAGCTCCACATGATTAAACCAAAGGGAATTTATAGGCTCAAATTACTAGAAAACATCGGCAATACATTCGAGTTTAGGTATGGCTCAATCTCAGGACTCAACTTACATGTTCAGGACTCCATTTTATTCTGCTCACTGCTGAGTCTTGTTTTCATCTATTTGGGTTCCGTTACCAGGCAGGTTTTCCCTTCATGGTAACATACCAAGATGGTTACCAGCAGTTCCAGATTTACACTTTATCCTCCCAGCTTGAGTACAATTTAAAGTACTCTCCCTTCTTCCTCAATGATTCCAACAAAAGACCAAGAAGAAAGTCTCACCTCTCTGATTGGCTGTCAGTTGTCATGTGCCCATCTCTAAACCAATCACTAACAAGATTCTCTGAGTGGCAGGTTCTGCTTCCCACGTGTATCATGGAAACCGGGGCTCTCAACCACATGGACTGCAGGAGAAGCACACTTCCACTTAAGGGGGAGAATGGAATTTAGCCAGATTTTTAAAACCCAGCCTTCTGTGACCATGGCTGAATGCCAACGTGCCAGAGAAGTCCAAGATGGCACTGTCTTTATCCAGACTCTGTCACTCCCCATTCATCATGAATACATGGCTCTTGGATGAAAACAAAGGGTGTTGTGTCTGAATTCCTCCCTTGAAGAAGCCAGCGTGTCTGGGAGGTTCTGCTTCCACTCATTAATACAGTGGGACACCGATCTGGCATCCCGCATCCTCACTGCCTGCAGAAGGGGCGTGGAGCAGAGGCTTCCAGGGAGGGCGTTGTTGGGATGTGGGGACTGATGTCACACGAGCTTGGCAGGCTCTCTAAGGCTGCATTTGCAAAGTTTTAGAGTCATGAAGGAAAGGCAAAACCACAATGTGACCATCTAGGCATTTCTTTCTTTCCCCTGATTTTTCCTCAAAGCCCTGGTACTTCGAGGGAAATTTAATCCATATGTTTCTATTTAATTTGCAAGATACTTAGGTCATCAAAATGGAGCCCATAAAGAGCCATTTGATGTCCAGGAAGAATTATGAGCTTGTATATAAGTCTTTTAAAATGTGTGTATACGCTTCCATATGTGGGAGTGAATGTGTGAGCGAGTATGTGTTTATGCGTGTGTGTGTGTGTGTGTGTGTGTGTGTGTGTGTGTATACTTGAGATTGACTACTTTAAAGCTCTGCATTTCACAGTGTTAGAACTCATCAGAGGGTGGGGTTTAAGCCTCCAAGTTAGGTGGAAAAATGAACTAAGACTACTTATTTCCTTTATCAGAGCCACACATAGTATCACAGAAGCACCTGGACCGTTTACAGTCTGCCTGGACCGTTCATGGAGGAGATGAGCCTACAGGCTGGTGAGCCTATAGTCAATGAGATCGAGCCTTTTTCTAGCCCAGCAGGGCCAGTCCATCAGGACAGACACCGATACCAGCTGTGGGCTTGCCTTGCCTGCCCAGGAACCTTGAACTGACAGTACTTCCCACACACTTGCAGAATGACCAGTGCACAGGCTCCAAATCTCATGCCACAGAGCATGTGAGCAGGGAACTCATTCTGCAACTATTTGTTAGTTGTAAAATGTATCACCTCCTTTGGGAGAGCCTAGCCTCATAGAGTTCTGGTTGGGCCAGATGAACCTGCCAAGATTCCCATTTTTTTCAGTTGGGGAAACTGAGTCTCTGGCTCTGTCAGGAGCCTGTGGGTGTAGTTGAGGCCATCACTCAGGGCTGAGGCGTCTCTGTCAGGGTTTTATTGAGCAAAGCTGCCTGCCGCCATATGCATTTACATAATGACCAGGGATCAATACCTGTCTCTGTTCTCCTTGTCCCTCAGTGACTGCCTGCAAACAAGAGGTCAGACTGGCCATGAAGCTTCAGCCCACAGCAGAAGAGCATTATATCCTTGCCGTAGCTAAATTTCCCTCATCAAGAACTACGAGCAGGATCGAAAGGGGTGGCAACATAGGTCACGGAGAATTCACTGGCATCTAAATCTTGAATGCCGGTGAGCTCATGTGGCCCTGTTGCCATAAACAGATGCCCATCCGTCCAGAAGGTTCTGCTCAGTAGTCCACAGGAGCTCAACCAGGTGCAACGTGGCCCAGCTGGTAAGGTGCATTCTGAATCCAGGCAGGCCCCAGGCGGTCCTGGGGCCAAATTCCACTTCTGCCATTTACTCCCCACATATCTTTTTGCTTTCTTTTCTCTCTCCCTCTTTTTCTTCTTCTCTCTTCCTGTCTCTTTCTCACTCCCTTCTTTCCTTGCAAGTTGATTGAGGCATGACATGCAATAAATGAAATACATAAAGCACACTGGTGTTCAGTGCTTGCATGTGCCTTGTGTGCAAAACCACCACCCAAGATCAAGATATAATGTCCTGTAGTGATCCTTGTGCTGCTTCCCAACCTAGACTAACACCATATATAATCACCACCTTGACATCTGTCTTCCATTGATTACTTTTGCCTATCCTTGAAATTCACATTAATGCAACCAGATAGAATATATTCTTTCGTTTCTAGATCCTTTCACTTCCAATAATAGGCACGAGATGCATCCAGGTTGTGGTGTGTAGCAGGTGTTTAATTTTTAATTTTAGGTAATATTTCTTTGCATGAGCATCCCATAATATCTGAATCCAGTCTTCTCTTGATAAGATGCTTGGCCTATTCTAAGTGCTTAGTTGTTAGTTGTTAGGAATAGAGATGCTGTGACCAGTTTTGTGTTTATCTGTCACACAGTAAGGCACGTCTGTTGTGTATGTAGGTAGGAGTGGAAGAGATGGGCCATTTTGCTTTTGTTTTCAGAGCCTCAAGTTTCCCTTTTAGGAAGGGGGATCACTGTATTGTTTTTTAGCATCGCCACTTGGGGCCCTGTGCAGCACAATGTTTAACATATAACAATTACCCAACAATTATAGCAATTATTCTAATTGTGTGTTTTAATGCTGTGAGTACAGAGGATGCTGCTTGGCCCAACTTCTTTTCAAAAGCTATGACAACTCTTTATTTCACCTATGAGGACCACAAAGAAGTTGAATTGAATAGATCTGGCATTTCCCTGTGCAACCTCTACCTGGGGAGCTTGGGACTCACGAATCATCTGTCAGAGGTAGAAGTGGGTTCCCCCCATCATTTGCGTCACTGCCATGGGCTTTATGTCATCTGTCCAAAGAATAGGCTAGTGCTTTACTGTATTCTGGCAGCCAGCAAACCCGCAAATCATGGTCTCCACAAAAGAGATCTTTTGCAGACTTACACTCCTTTTTGAAATCTCTGCCCCAAAACATCACTTCCATGGACCCGATGAGCTTCTAAAAGATTGGAGAAACAAAGTATGATAAGAATAATTTTGCAGAAATGAGGACAGTCCCTGTGGCCTCAAGAGGGGCACCAGGTTCACAGAGGAGCACACAAGAATCCCCGGGGCCCCTCCCTCTATCCTGGCCCATGGCCATTCTCTTGTGTGAGAGAAACTTGGTCCCACCCAAAGGGATTGTGGTTGGAGCCAGAAGTCAGCCTTGCACATGCAATAAATCAGGGACAATTGTAAAGGTGCTTTGTATTCTAGGATGTGGAAACATCTCTCGCCTAATGGAACCTTCCCCCAGGCGCAATTAACTGCAGGCATAGGATAACGCGAAGAACCACTCTCTGCCCCATTTTCTTCTGTCTTCTGCAATAATGCGATGATGTTTCATCTCCATAAATAGCCCATTGGGCTTGGAACACTTTCTTCCCCTCCTAGGACCCAGTGGGATTATTGGATTATGAAGCAAAGGGCTTTTTCAGGCTTGCTGGTGAAGCTGGCTGGTGTTTGAAGGCAGGAAGCCAAAGATAGCTTCAAGTGTGTGGAGTCTTTCAGGTTGGCACACATTAGACATGCATGTATGGAGTACTTACTAAGTTCTGGGTACTGTGCTGAATGCTTTCCATTCTCAATGCCAACAAACCCTAAACTCTCCTATTCAGTACATTTCCCCTCCTCTCCTCCCATTTGATCTTAAGGAAGCAAAGAGGTTGTCACCCAAAGTCATGCAATGTTACAGACTGAATGTCTGTGTCTCTCCTACCCTAAAATTCCTGTGGGAGTGACAGTAAGAGGCAGGACATTTGGAAGGTGATCAGGGCATGATTGGGTGGGGGCCTCATGATTGGGAAGAGCACACTTAGAAAAGGGACGGCAGAGAGCTGCCCTGCCTCTGCTGCCGTGTATGAAGCAGAGAAGAGCCATCTTCAAGAACCAGGAAGCAGTGGACGTCAGACCCGGGTCTGCCAACACCTTGATCCCAGCCATCTTGGTCTCCAGAGCCGTGAGCTGTAGATTTCCACTGTTTGTGAACCCCGAGTCTGCGTGGCCTGACGTCTGCTCAGACGGAAAGAAAACACCACAGCCCAAGCTGTTGATCTGCAAAGTGTGTCCTTGGAAGGTGGTGCTGGCCCCTGTTGGAGCTGATAACGCCCATTTATTTTTCCAAAAGGAAAATGCAATTCGTGTTATTGTGAAAATTTTATGTTGCCCCTTTACATCTACCTTAGTGCCTGACATTTTCCAACTTTAGTAAGTTTGGCCAAGTGAATCTTCAGTTGAGGGTCCACAAAATAAAATGGCGGCCTCCTGTGCGCGTTCTCGTCTCGGTGGAAGCCCTTGCCTTTCTGCCCCGGCTTCCTCCTTGCCTGGAAATGACAGTGGATGTCTGTGATTTTTCACTGACTTCCTTGACCTCTGGACTACCTTGGTGCTCCGTATTCCTCACCTGTTACTTAAGTTGGGGACCGTTTCTCGCCTCCCTGCTGAGGTCCTGAGACCCGCTTCTTCCAGTATCTTCATCTTCTGGGGTGGGTGTGGCAGTCCTTTGCTGAGCTCAGGGTGGATGCTGAGGGGGAGTGGATCTCCCTCCTCTAGAAATCGGAGCTTCTTCTAAGCTTAGGATCAGTGAGGCCCATCTTTGGTCTTGTGTCAAATGAGCCCTGAAGAAATATGAAGCCATTGTACATAGAGAAAAGAAGAAATGAGAGGACCAGCGCAGATGGAGAGTGAGAAGACAGAGGGAGACAGGGAGAGACAGACAGACAGAGGGAGGCAGAGACACAGAATTATGGTTCATATCTAGTCCCTCTAAAGCCTTACAGGATCACTGGACTATGCGGGTACAGCTGCCTTCCTGTTAGGAGACAGGGCCTGGTTGGGAGAGCCAGGTCACTGTGGGCATGATCCAGAGGGTTCTATCTGCCTTCCCCGCTCCTCTCCTCACTCTTTCTGCTTCCCGTCCGCCATGTGGTGAGCAGCTCTTGTCCACCGTGTTCCTGTGTTGTGCCATCCTGCCTTGGAGCCAGTTGCTATGCACTGAAACACAAGGCAGGGAAACCTCTCCTTCTTGAAGTTTAAGGTGTTGGGTATTGTGTCTCAGCAATGAGAAAGTGACAGAGAGAGAGAGACAGAGAGGGATCCAATGACATGTTCTGAACTGAACACTGGACCCAGCCATGCCTGCAGCTTCTCTCCCAGCTCCTTGGGGCTCCCATAAGTAGCAGCATAGCTGGGAATCTCCAACCGCTGCAACTTTGGATCTGCCAGGGTCCATGCAAAGCCACACCACCCACCAGCTGCTTTCAGCCTGGTCAGGTGGCTGAGCAAGCTGGGGGCTCTGGAACGAGGCCATTTGTGCCCACAGTGGGGGTCCTCTCGTGGGCAGTCCCTGCTCTGGGGCTCTGCATCGGCCTCATGGACCCTCTCTTGTGCATGCACTGGGGTCTGAGGTTCTTCTGACACCTTCCTTTGCTCTCCTTTCCGGGAATCAGACTTGCATCCCAGTCTGAAGACTCTGCCTGCTCCCCCTCCTTCCTCCCCTCTATTTCCCGCAGGCGTTCCCCCTCCTACCTCTCCTGGCTCTCCAAGCTGATTCGGCTGCTACTCCTGGAGGACCCGATCAGACCCATTGTCCAGTCTATTTTTGCCTGAGCTGGTTTGAGAATTGAATCTCTGTGATTTGCAACCCAAGGAGTCCCGGAACGGAGATGGGATCTTGAATGCGGGGGGCGGTGTTCCTGTAGGGGCCTTGGTGATATTCCTGTTCTTAAGCCTGTTCACTGAGAGTTAAGTGGCAGACAAAGCATAAACTAGAAGAAGAACGCAGGCTCCAAACTTGGACAAGAGGGGCGGGGACCCATATGGCGGGCAGAGCTTAGTACAAAGTTAAATCTTGTCCAGAACTATGGACAGGTTGGTGTCCACATTCAAAGCTCTTGTTCTGCATTTTTCTTAAACTTCAAATCTGTCTCTCTTAAAGCATCCTGACTTGGTACTTGACCCTCTCTCAGGTGCTGGAATTCCTAGAGGTCTGAAATGCAACTTAATTTCTCCCGTGCCCTAATGTTTTCTTCCTGCACTGTTCTTCAGTGGAAGGAGGATGTTTCACTGTCTCCTTAGCAGTTCAGGACAGAGATTTGGGGGTCATCCTCAACCGAAGAAGCCTCTTCTTCCTCCAACCTGTTCCATCAGTCATAATTTCTCCTTCTTCTCCTTTGGCCTCGCCTGTGCCTGCTCTGTAGACGTTGCTCTCGAACAGTAACTCCGTTTCCATTACTCCCACACCCAGGGTCAGGGAGGCTGCCTTAAGTCAGTCATCCACTCTTAAAATTAGTAAGAAGTTGTTGATTTTTTTTTTCTGTCCCATGGATTGAACTCAGGGGTTTAGTACTGAGCTACATCTGCAGCATATTTATTTATTTGTTTATTTTTGAGACACGGTCTTGCTAAATTGTCCAGGCTGGGCTTAAATGTATAATTCTCCTGCCTCAGCCTTCCAGCATGCTGGGGTTACAGGAAAATGCCACCATGCTCTGCCACAAGATTGTTGATTTTAATTAAACTCTGAAGGGGGTTAATTTTTTCATCTTCTTCTAGGAAGAGATCCCGTTAGAGAATTATTTCAGTGAGAAAGAAGAGCAGGGAACCCTGGAGAAGAACAAGGACTGGCTTGGGAAACTTTGGGATGTCATGAATGGAGCAGCTCTAAATCCGAGGGAGAGACGGACATGGAGGGGGAAACTTTTGTGTGCCAGCTTGAGTGATGCTTTAAAAAACTGTGCTCTGCAATGACTATCAGTCTTTGAACGCAAAGCTCGACTAAAGATACGAGGCCAGGGAGGCCCTTGGTATTGAACACAAACGCATGTATGGGCCGTTTGGGCCATTTTTGGTCTTTCTCCATTTGCCACTGACTTAGGGGCCCTCTTGTTTCTTCCCCAGGTGACTTTGGTCTCTTTTTCCCAGGTACATTGGACCTCCAGCTTGCAGAGCCTTGGTGGGGCAACGAGATGAGCTGCACCTTGGGAAAGACATGCAGATGGGTTGAACTTTGAGCCCTGTCTCTATTTTCTTACTACCTCAGCCACCCTGCTTTGAGTCTAGGTTTGGGCTTTTTGATTCTTGGGAAATAAACTCTGCTGTATAAGAACTGTTTAGGCAAATGAAAATTTCACCTCTCTAAAGCAGCAATGAGATTCTTTTTTGATGTAAAGGGGGAACTTCCCAGCCCCGAGAAATATACAAGAAGCAGGACTGGGGCCAGAAGGGAGCTGTGACTCTGACCAGTTTGGACTTAGAAATGCACATGAATTGCCCCGTGATTTAACCATCCTTGCTAGCCTAGTGCTTTCCTCTCTTTCTTGGGAGATGATGTCTCTCAGGAGTTGTATCTGTTGGACAATCAGTTATGTAATTTTTTTTACAGTGCAAACAAGGGACCTTCATTTCAAATGTCTTCATTTCTCCAGAATTATCCTCTCTTCTGCTGGCTGGGACAAGGAGCTGCTGCCTTGCATGTAATAAAATTGCTCAGAAGTACACGAAGAACAAGCTTCTTCGTGATTTTGGGCTTAATGGCGTGAAAAGATACCTTTGAGAGTCCGTATATGTAAGGCAGGGTATCAGTCTCTGTACCCTTGCGACTGCAGGCCAGGCACTGCTATCCTTTCCCGGTCCCTGAGGAGCCTGAGGATGAGAGAACTTTCGGCTCTTGCTGAGCATTGTTCAGCTGGGAAGTGGTAGCGTCGGATTCAAACCCATGTCTGCCTACCTGACTCCAGAAGCCGTCATGCTGTGGCTGCCTGTCTGAGGAGACTCTGTTGCCTTCTCTTTAACTTTCACCCAGCTTGGCTCAAGCTCTAGCTCCGATAATACACAGGAAGCGAAGTGGGGCTTTGATGGAAATGAAGTCTGTCTTTCCATGAGCTTGTATGGCTCGCATGTTGCTCCACCCCGTGATTTTCGCTAATGCATTCAATGGCTGGACTTTTCACCTAAACTCCTTTGTGTCCAAAATTTAGACTTTCCCAACTTTCCCGACTTTTCTTGGAGTGACAGTGTTGGTAGAGATGACGGTGCAGCGGTGGGGACGGTGAGAAGTGACTATGGAGGTAGGCGTGATAGGGCAGGCGGGGATACCCACGGCCGGGTGGGGGTGGTAAAGGGGTCGTGTCGGGTGGGCGGTAACTGATGCGGCGGTGGCGGTGACGGTAGTGGTGATGGTGGGAGTGATGGGTGCGATGTGGCGGTGGTGGTGTTTGTGGTGGGAGAGAGATAATCGTGGAGATGGAGGTGATGGAGGTGGTGGTGGTGGTGGCGGTGATGGCGTGACATTCTTTCATGGGACCCGTCTGCCCCAGAAACTTGAGTTGATCGATGTAACCAAGCTGGTGAGAATCAGGGAAAGTGACGCTCTCTCTGTTTCCACAGGACTGAGGTAGGAGTCAGAGTCTAATCGGATAATGGATAACGTGGATTTACTCTTCCCTATCACAAACCCTGAGTTCTGCCATCTAAGATTTCCCAACCCTGAAACACAAGGTTGCTCAGAGAGTATGGGAGAAAAGAAAAGCAAGACTGACTCCCAATAAGCTCTTGTGCAGGCACAGTGGCACATTCCTGTAACCCCACCAACTGGGAGGCTGAGGCAGGAGGATTGTTGTGAGTTTGAGGCCAGCCTGGGCTACAAAGTGAGTTTGAGGCCAATAAGCTCTGGTACATTCTCATCCTAGGGAGAAGGGGTACTTGAACCCAAACCTTTTAATCTTACAGATTTGAAGTTAAAAGAGAAATTTTTGAATCAGTGCCCTAGCTCAGCCTTGATTTCTTCATTAGCCAAATAATGCTGAGCTTCCCAGTTATTATAAAGTTCTAATAATTTAATGCATGTAGCCTATGCAGCACAGTTCGGGTCCCAAAATATGCACTCAGCACTTGGCACCTGATGCATAAAAATGTAATTAAATTAATCTTTACAGTTCCCCAAAGGACCTTCCCCTCCACTGTCAGCACTGGGCTTTGACCCCAAACCTTTACACTCAGCCACACTCCCAGCCATTTTTAATTTTGAGATAGGATCTCACTAAGTTGCCCAGGCTGGGCTTGAATGTGGGGTCCTCCTGCCTCAGCTTCCCAGAGTAATGAGTTATGTTCTCCATTTTAAGGCTGCATAAATTAAGACAGAGTTAAATCAAGTAACTTTTCTTTTCTTTTCTTGTGATCTCTTTTCTTTTTCTCTTCTTTTTTTCTTTTCTTTTCTTTTTCTTTCCTTTCCTTTCTTTTCTTTTAGTGGTACTTGGAATTGAACCCAGGTGTACTCTACCGCTAAGCTACTATGTCCTCAACCCTTTTGTTTACTTTATATTTTTATTTTGAGGTAAAGTCTCACTAAGTTGTCCAGACTGGCCTCAGCTTCTGGAGTGGCTGTGATTATAGGTATGCACCAGTGTACCCAATTTCAAATATCTTTTCATAGTGGCTAATATATACTGGGCTCCATATGGGTACAAAGCACTGTGCTACACATGACCTCAGTTAATCTTAACAACAACCACATGAGGTTTTTCTTTTTTTTTTTTGAAGAGTAAAGTAGGGCTGGGGATATAGCTCAGCAGCATAAGCGCTTGCCTGGCAAGCCAGAGGTCATGAGTTTGATTCCTGGTACCAAAAAAAAAAAAAAAAGTTAAAGTAATTTTCTTGAATGATGAAAAATTAAAGTGATAAGTATGGAGAGTAAACAATAATCATGAAGTTCTACTGGAATTCTACATTTATTTTCACTTTGGAGCCAAAAACCATACAATTATAGACTCTTAGTTGCTGGTTGCTCTTTCAACAAAACTGCATGGTTTTACAGCTGCACAACATTAAATATCTATGTTTTTGGAAAACCCCAGAAGTTTAATTTCTGTGTTGACTTCAACGGCTGATGTGATCACCTGCACTGGTCAGATTCTGAGTTGCTCTTTGCTTTTCTGCCACCCTGGTATTTGGCTACTTCTGCCTGTAATGCTTTCACTTTAGAGCTTTCTTGTCCGGGTGCAGCCTGAAGTGCAGTCACCCATATAGTTGGCGCATCCGTGATAGTTTGTGACTCCTCAGCCTGCAGGAGCATCTCTGCTGTATCTCTCATTCCGCCTTCTGGAGGTGTTTCCAGTAACTGCGCATTTCTTGTCTCTTACTTTTTTGTACTTTGTGTCCTACTGAGTGATCACAGTTTTTAGCTTCTGGATTTCGGCATCTTTCCTTTCAAGTTCCAATTCTTTCATCTGTAAGAACCGCTTCCTTGTGTTTACGAGCTGTACAGTTATCTGCTCCATTATATGTTGAAAGCGATTCTCTTCTTTATTCTCAAACAAGAATTTTATGGGCATCATCTTCCAGCCTATTGAAAACTCTGCCATCGGCTAATAAAGTTTGAGAAGAACTCAATTCCTCGGTCTTCTTACTAATGTGATCTTCAGATTGGAAATCTGAGACTTTTCTTCTTCCCATTCTACAGATGAGAAAACCAAGGCACACAGAGGTTGAAAAAAGTGCCCAGGTGCTGAGAGGAAGATGCAGGCTTTGTACTCAGGTGAGATGCTCCAGAATCAACCTGTTTAACCAGTGACTAGAATGGTGGCAAGGTGTTGGTCACACTTGGGTGGCACTGGCTGGGGACCCAGTAGGGAGCTCACCCACCGGGATGCATCCCCCAGCTCAGCGTGTACTCTTCTTTCCAGGATTTTCGAACCAACAACACATGCATGCTTCCAAGGTTGCTCTGGACTCCGTGCGTGTGATCGGGACCCGGCCAAGCCCAGCTGCCTTGGCGAGGATGTCAGCAGAGGGGGTTGCCTCCCGCCTTTGCAAGGACGTGCTGCTTACACCCTGTGGGCTACAGAACCAGGCTCCAAATGGATTAGGCATTTCAAAAAAAGCCAAACAAAAAGCAAGGCTCATACTCCCTCTCTTAAAAAAGAAAAAAAGAAAAAAAAGAAAAGAAACAAACAAACACAAAGCAAGAGGGAGCAAGAGCAAACCTCTCGCATCCATCTGTGACCGGGGCTATTTTGTGCCTGGTTTCCTTGGGTGGCCCTCGCTTAATGGCCTCTAATTCATAGAGACAAAAAACATAAAACAATTTAAGGCACTGGCGCACTCACCCAGGAGCCCCGCCGACTCCCGGGGGAGTGCTTTGGCAGGGACATCGGAGGCCTGCCTGGCTGGGAGTCTGGGAGCCTCCCGGGAACCGAGCGGAGGAACGTTTCGTTTTCCTTTGCTCCTGCCATTCCTTGCTTGCTGGGCCTGAGAGGTATTTGAGGGAAGCAGGCTGGACGGGTAATTATCTATCTGGTAATTACAGCCAGTTGTGGAGGGATCACGCCTGTTCTCCATGTCGCCACGCCAGCTGGGAAGAGCCCTCCAGAGCGATGGATTTATGGCCAGCCGTGCACCGAGCGATGTATGTTTTGGCTTGTGCGTTCAAAGGAGCGCAGCCTTCTCTCTTTAATCTCGACTTCAGAAGGGAAGGAGTTGGTTATTAATTCACTTGGATTTTGAATCTGGGCCTTTTCTTGTGCGAGAGGCAGGAAGGCGCCACAGCCGTGAGGGTCTCGGTCACCACTATGCCTTTGGTGTCAAGGAAACTGTTGAATTGAGTACATTCACCAAGGCGCTTTAACGGAAACATCAGCCCCTATTTACAAAACACTTTCAGGGCATCCAAGCCCCATTATCCAACAGTTTCCAGGTATGAGCAGCGCATCCCATTAGTACCCCATTTTATAGATGAGGAGACTGAGCCACAGAGAGGGGGCATCACGTTTCCCAGGTCACGTAGGCAGAAAATCAGCCACAGCGCAGCCAACTATGATACAATATCATGTGTGGATGGGGAAGACTGGATATTATGATGACAATTGTGTGACTTTAGGTGAAATATCACCCAATGATACCTAGTTTCAGTGGATAAAAGAAATACCTGGAAAGATCTCAGGGTTACACACTGAGTTTGTGGCAGAGCCAGGTGTTGATAACTTTGCTCAGAATTCCTGCCCTCTTTTCTCTGTTGCTTCCTGTCCTCCATCCTGGAGTGCGTCTAAGTCCCACAAAGGCTGCATACGCACACTCTTCAGCTCTCACTCATCAGGGCTGGGCACCCTGAGAGAACTAGAGACCCTGTGTGGCCCTCACTCGTGACCCCAAGGAGGGCAACCAGCTGGCCCAGTTTGCCTCAGAGCAGGCGGATGGGAAACACTCAGGATTACAAGTAGGACCTCTCAGCCTCTCCATGTCAGTGAGCCCCAGAAAACTCTGAGGGAACATGTGCGTTGCAGACATTTTAGGAACATTGTCCTGGATGGGGCTGGGCTCTGGCGTCGGTCTGAGCTGGCGTGGATTCTCAATGGCACCGTTCCCTTCTCAGTGGGTGACCTTGGCGCAGGCAGTTACTTATCTCTCTGAACCCCAGGTTCTTCATCTGTAAAATGGAGATGATGCTTAAATCCCCCCCCCGGGGGGTTAGGAGGAGAAAGTGCAGCGACGAGTGTGAGATGCTGAACATTGAGATCGCCCAGAAAATATGACATCAAGCCCTCACCAGCCACCTTCATCCCATGAGTCTAGGCCAGTGTCAATGGCAGAGTCCAAAGTCATTGTGCTGTGCTGGTTGCTGGTTCAGCCTAGCGGGCATGGCTGCTTGTCTGGATTATATTTTTGGTAGAGACAAAATCAGAAACATATAGTGTCCAGAAATGACATCAGAATGATGTGTCCCAGTACCTTTGTGAGGGAGCCATGACTCTTGTACCCATTTTACAGATGAGCAAACAGATCCAGGAAGGTGAAGAGACTTGCCCTAGGTCACTGTTGTTGTAAGTGTTTGAGGTGAGACAGGACCCCAGGGCCCAGCCTATTTCCAGAGTGCTTGGTCACAAAACTGCATACCTTTTTATGATAGCATTGAATCACGTTCAAGTGGGTTTGATGCACATCGTGTAGCTCATTCCCTTTTATTTTGCATTTGGTTCTAGTTTTAGAATTTTATTTTATATCTCTGGAACAATACTAGGATGAACATTCTTTTTTCTATACCAGAGTTTCCCAATCATGAGACACTTGACATTTGGGGACAGACAGTTGTTTGTGGACATTGCAAGATGGTTAGCAGCATCCCCAGCATCTGATCACTGGATGCTAGGGGCACCCCCTTCTACACCTGCAAACCTTGACAAATGCCCCTTGCAAGGGACCAAATCAACTTCTTGTTGAGAACCACTGTTCTCCACTTTATATTCTGGTGCGATAGTTTCCCGGATTCAACTGTTTGTGCAATTTTTTGAAAGGAATCTTCTTGCCTGGAGCCCAACTGTCTTCTCCCAAAGTTGTACAGCTCTTCAGGTCACCTGCAGAAACCGCATACCCTGCTCTTCATGCGCGTGCCAGTGGCCAGTGTGACTCGGGTAATTCCGGGACCCTGGGAAACACAGCACACTTCTAGAAGTATAGGACAGACAGGCCCAAACCTGTTGGTTCCAAATGGAGAAACTGAAGTTGGGCAGGGCAAGGCCTTGTCCCAGGCCACATAATAGGTAAATAGTAGAGTCTGGGTCTTTGAACATCAATGCACAGCACACAACCCCATTAGGAGGCTCGATCATTCCAAATTAAATTGATTCATTGAGGCAAATGTGATTTCCAGGTCTTTTGTTCCAGGTGATGTGGGGTTTCATAATTTTACAAATTTTTACTGTGCTGGCTGTGGATGAAGGCAGTGCTTTGGAGGCGACGCAGGGAGGGAGGGATGTGCGCAGGGCAGTGGAAGGACTGGTCAAAGTTTACGGGCTTTCAGCCTGCAATGGACTAAGTTTATTGTCCTTTGTAAATTCTACATCCTTCTCCCCTTTGAAGTCAGGGGCGAAGGAGTCGATGGCCTGATTGACACAGGATGGGAAGAGGCTAAGGATGCTTATCAGAGGTGGGGTCCTTGTGCTTCTGCAGCCCCATGCGGTTCCGTTCTTCAGCTCTACTGAGGGAGATGGTCTGTTGACCCAGAGCAAGGTAGAATGTGCTTAAACGCCCCTGACTCTTCCTTGCCTGTCCTGTTGACCTTATTGCCTTCTCCTGGGCCCAGGTTCACTCTACTGCAGCTATGTTGGCCTTCTCTCTCTTTTAAAAAAAGCCGTGTACCCATTCCTACCCCTAGGCCTTTGCACTGGCTGTTATGCCCTCTGGGACTCGAGAGTTATTTTTGTGGCTGATCCCTTCAATTGCTTCACATCCTGCTCGTGTGCCCCTGCATCGGAAAGGCCCTTCAGACCGCTCTATTTCAGGAAACTCCCCTCTCCGCCCATTCTTCTCTGTCACATCCACTCACTCGTAGCCTTGTGGGAGATGAGGTTCCGCCATGCACTGTATGCAGTTTTCGTATTTGTTCACTGTTTTATGAAATGGTCTCACTATGGAGGACAGGGACCTTGCTTATCTTGTCCCAGGCTCCTGTTCAGTGGCTTGGACGCTGGTTGGTGTTCAGCAATGACATGTGAGTGGAGGGCAGTGGTTGAGGTTCTACTCCATGTAGGGTCCAGAGAGAGGCTCCGAGCCAGGGAATGAAGTGCGGGCTCCTACGGTATGTAGGTGGCACTGAATGCGGATGGTCGTTGGCAAAGGCACCTTGACAGTGCTGAGTGGGGCTGGGCTCTCCGAGCAGCGGTTCTGGAGATGACATCTGCCTAGACTTTCATGAATGTAGAGGGACTGCATGGCGAGAAGATGGCCAGGCATCTCAGGACAAGGGCAGATGGAGCTTTGTGGAGAGCGGCACCTGTGCAAGCTCCACTGAGGAGACTGAGTCGCTACAGCGGCTGGGGCCATGAGGCGCTGAAGGTGCACTTTGGCACAGCTTGGGGACCCAGGTGAGGGTTTGTCAGACACATATGGAGGAGCAAGAGAAGGTAGTTCGATGGTAGATGGGGTTGGGCGACTGCATGACCGTATCAGCTCTGGCTGATGTCGGTGCAACAGGACACAGGAGACATGGTCCCCACGTCATGGATGAGGAAACAGCTCTGCAGACCCCAGAAACACAGAAAGCTATACGGACACAGTAATGGAATTGAGCTAGTTGTGGTCAGATTGGGAAAGCCAGGAAGACCCCAGAAAGGGGCAGCCCTGTGGATGCACCTGTTGGCTCTTCTCTCTGTCTGGTCCAGCAGGTAGTTTTTGCCGAGATCTTGGATTTCAAAGCTTCATACACACTCTCATAGTTGTGTAATGGACAGGCCCTGGGTAGTGGCCCTGTATCAGCCCCTCTCCAGTGCACATGACCTGCCCCTGACCAACAGGATATGACAAAGGGCATGAGATACCACTGCCCGGACTGCGATATGTTGCTTGAGACACCAGGCCAAGAGCCAGACCCTCCTGATGGCCTCGATGATGCCAGATGCTGGGATGAGAGCTGCCCATGGAGAAGCCGCATGGGAGAGAGGCTGCCTCTAGGAGCCGACCGGCTCAGGTTATACCCATAAGACACCGTATCAACTCAGAACAGGACTCAAGACTGCAGAGGGGACCACTGCCTGACTCGCAAGCTCAGCATGCCTTGGCAAGACCCCGAAAGAGGTCGGCTACACCAGGCTGGGCCTCCAGCCCCGCGGAGACTGTACGCTAATAACTATGAGTTGCTCGAAGCTGCCCAATTTGTAGTAATTTGTTATGCAGCAGTGGAAAATGAATTCAGCTGGAGGTCTTGCAGTCATGTGCTCAAGATTCCTATCAGTAATCTTTCAGTCCTTCCAGCCTCGAGTTCCAGGAGCTTCTGCCGAGCAGTTGCAGGTGTGAGTGCGGAGCTCCCAGTGCTTGAGTTAGCTCACTGCACAGGGACAAGAACTTGCAACCCAGAGCTGCTCACTCGCTCCGTGTGCTTGGACGAGTTCCTTACCTCTCTCGGTCTTGCTTTTCTCAACTGGTAAATGGAACTAGAGAGGAGTGCCAGCTCAGAAGGGCTCCATAAGGCTGAAATGACAGATTAATACAAGAGTTTGGAACAGTGCTGCATGAGCTGAGCTTAAACGTGAATGACAGCCTATGAATTAGTCGCTGTCATCACTATAGGGTGAGGGAGAGGCTGGTGATGTCTCCTTTTTCATAAGGGGGAAGCTGAAGGTCCAGGGTAACAAGTGTCTTGGTCAAGGTCTCAGACTTATTTGGTGGCAGAGCAGGGCTTCGTATCAGGCCCCTGAACGTTCTCTTCACTGTCCGTCTCCTGGTGTGTTTGTCTGCCCCTCAGCGTCTCTCTCCTGCTGGTGCTGTGTTGAAGTCCCCAGCGGTCTCCAGCCCCCAGGGCCGGCTCTCCCTGCCTCCTGCTGTCTGACACTTCCACCTCTCTCAGTCCCAGCTCCTTTCAGTGAGTGGGAGATGGGCTTTGCTCTTGCCTTGTACCTTGACCCAGCACCTGACCACGTCCCCATCTGCTTTGGGAGGTAGAAGCTGCAGAATCACCCCGAGCTGGCCTCTCCTGACCTCCCGTCTCCCCTCACTTGGCCCTTTGCTGCCTCTGCACTTGCTGTTCCTGCTGGAGGCCCAGAGAATCCTTCCACCTCTATGCGGACTCCTACAGATCCTTGTGTAACACCCACCCCTCAGGGCTCACTCCAGGGGGGGGGATCCTTCCCTCCCCCAGGCTCTCCCTCCGTGGCCACTCTGTACAAGGTGTCCGGGGACTTCCGCCGTGGGCAGTGCCCAGACCTTGTCTGTCTACTCCTGGATCCTAAGGACCTAGCTCTGTGTTTGTGAGTAAGTGGGTGAGTGAGTGATAAGAACACCAAGAAGCCTTCCCCAGGCATGAATTTAGAAAACCTCTAAGTCTGCATCTGTCTTTGAGTAGTCTGACTTAGAGAGAGGCTTGGTGTCTTCTCTACATGCAGCCATGGCTGCAAGAAGATGCTAACGACAGAGCCCCAAGGGAATCCAGATCCAGATTTGGGAACTCCCAACAGGAAGCCTGGTTTTTCTTTTTCTTTATAATCCTTGTGGGACACATAGTAGGTGTTTGTTGATTGAATCATTAAGTGTACACATGGATAACAGTGTAGCAACTCTTGCTATAAGTTTTCAAGTGGAGACTGGTTTAGGATCTGTCTTGTACCTCCAATTCCCCAGGCAGTGCCCAGCACATAGTAGGTGCTCAGATTTCAGGGACTCTTACCATCAGCTTTTGAGCAGGGTGTCCCAACTTGGGCCTCAGCTTCTAAGAGATCACTGTACTCTGCCCTCCAGGGCCCAGCTTTCTCTGCCTTCGCTAAGTTCTGTTCACTTTTGTGGTTGGAAGTCAGTTCTTTCACATTGTGTAAACACTTTTTGTGTGGTTGAAATGTATTTTAGAAATGTCACTAATTACCCAATCGCCTGTAACCATTCTTCCAGCGACATAATTGGTGTGTCATGTAAATACCTAATTAGGGGCCTTGGAGAATGGGGTGGTCAGGAGGCCCAGAGGCTGGAGGCTTTCTGGATACGTCTCGCTCTGGAGGCCCTTTGGAGATGCCGGGGTCTCCTGCGTCATCAGCCGGAGGAGGGACGTTCTCAGGCCGCCCAGGGCCTCTGGTGCTCTGGCCTCCAGGACGGGGCTGAGTCCTGCACGTAGTCACACGCACAGAGTTCTCAGGCCACCGAGTTTAATGAGAACCAACTGCCCAGGTCCTCTATCCTCCAGGGCCAGTGTGCTGTGCATTTCAGACCGAAATGACTCACACATGTGGGGCTTGGCTCCGCACTCTCCCTTCTGCCCAAATGGTCGTGTTGCTACGGTCCCAGCCTTGCTCTTAGAGCAGCTGCCCTTCCTCATGAGGACACCAGACCCCAGAGGAAGCCATTTTAAAGAATTGGACAGATCACCGGCCTCACCGCAAGCTTTTCTTCCTCGGCGATGCCTTGATGTTTTAGCAGCAGCTCTTTATCCCAGACAGGCTTTCAGGCATCAGCTCTCATCAGCTCCCCTGGAGGCCATGTGTGGGAAGGGCTGAGTGTCCCGACTGCATCTGGTCACACATGGCTGTCACTTCCGTGATGTGGCCACCGAATGAGTAATGTTCCCATCCCCCAGGCTTGTCCTGCTTCAAAGCATTTCCTGTAACCGGTTCCCTGGCTAGTAGTCAGGTGACTGTTAGGATTTGGGGTTCCCAGTTCTGGAAAAGTCTGGGTCACCCTGACCTGACCAGCACATGATCTGTTGTCCTGGGTGCCACTGAGTATCTACCATGAGCCCATGAAACTGAGAGGTTTTGGGGAGGGGGATGTTCAAGTAAGAGTCCTGTCTCCTCCATCTATAATCTTGGATCTCATGGCCAAACACTGTGCTCTCCTGAGCCTCAGTGATCTTATCTGGAAAGTGGGTATAATAGTGGACCAGTAGATGAATTGTAAGGATGGACTGAGACGAGGGTCTACTCACAAGGCCAACTGCCCATGAGGGGTCACTAAAACTGTTGGATTCACCTTCCAGTCTATACAGTGGGGCAAAACATCAACCATATTAGACTGTGGTTTCTAAGACCATTTGTGTGTAACTTACACAGTGCCTGGCGTGCTCCAAATTCTCCGTGTGTGTCGGTCATCATGCTCACAACTTTGGCTTTGTTATCACCGTAATTATCTTCTCACCCAAGTATTTTGGCCACGACCAGGCTTGGAACCTGAGGCATGGAGTAATTAGGTAACTTGCCCAAGGTCACACAACAGGGAAATGGCAGTGCTGGGATTTGAACACTGGTCCGTATCGCTGTGGGTCTAAGGTGCCCTCTTCCCCCTGCCATCCTACGCGGGACCATGGAAAAATTACTAAGGTTGGGGGCAAGTGATGCTGATGAGAAATTTAAAAGTTCTCAGTGACAAGCAGAGGGGCAAATGGACATACACATGATCCCTAGAAGAAAGGGGTGGGGAAATGACGGGGACGGATGTGAAGATTTTGCAGGGCTGGGAGAGGGTTGTGTACAAAAGCAAGCACAAAGGGGCACGCACAGAAAAGAACTAATGTGGTTGCTAATTGCACTTAAAAGAAGCCAAGATGATGAATTAGCGGTTCTGATGCTTAAATTTCAGGAGCAATTACTTTTGTTTCTGCAATGGCAAAACAATGCTAAATGTAACATTTTAACACTTTTTCAAATAGTGCTGTTATAGTTTAGATTTTAAGGGCTCCTCTCTCAAGGTCCGCATGGCAAAAGCTTACAGACCAGAGTGAGCACTGTGGGGGCTGGTGGAACTTGTAAGAGGCACGGTCCAGCGGGGGGCGGGGGTTAGGACAGGAGGGGCGTGTCCTTAGGGGACTGTAGGACCCACTCCTTCCTGCCTTTCTCCGCTTCCTGCTCTCTCCTTCACCCAGCCCACCATGAGGTACTGTGCTGCTACACACTCAAAGCAACAGGCCCAAGTGACCATGGACTAAAACCTCTGAAAAGGTAAGCCAAAATAAACCTTTCCTTCTTATAACTTATTTTTCTGATATTTCGTTACAGCAATGGAAATGTGTACAACAGCAATGATAATTTAAAAAAATGCAGGGGATTCTCTTTCATTGGATGCCTAAAGCAGAGGGAGGTTTTATTTTGAGGTGGGAAAATATTATTTATTTATTAAGTGACTAATAGATTGACTTATTTTTTATAATCAAATTGATCCATAATTTTAAAGAAAACTTGAAAATTTAAAACACAGAAGAAAAATTTAAAAGTTACTCAAAATTGCTCCATCCAAACATACCGACACTTAACATTATTTCAGTCTTTTTGTAAAAAAGCTTTTAAAGGCTTACAAGTTTAATACTGCTATAAAGCTAATACTGTATTCTGAATTTTCCTGTAATAATTTTAACACCAGTACTTATGTATTATTATAGGAAAATTTCATTAGCTCGCCAATGTAAGGATCCACCAAAGTTCATAATTCCTGTGGTATTTGCGTTTCTAATTCTTCACTATTACAAAAACAATGCAAAATATATCTTATTTGGCACGGTATGTTTTGCTTTCCTTCTTTTTCTCTCTTCTTCTCTCCATTTTTCATTATATTTGGAGTTTTCTTTGTGACGAATTCTTAGAGCGAACTACTGAGCCCAAGTTATGGAGATTTTAAGGCCCTAGACACACGTTGCTAGGTGTTAATTTTGTACCAAGGTACTCCACGTGACATTGTGAGATTTCTTTAACATTCCAACTTCATAGCCGTGGGGACAACATATAGTCATTCGTTCATTCATTCATTCATTCACCAAACTCTGTGGAGCACCTGCTTCCTGCCAGGACTTGCTGGTATGTATCTGAAGATACAATACTGGGACTTTCCAGCTGTGAGTGTGCAGTCCCAAATGAGCCCCAAATGTGCCATGTTTCAAGTTTTAACCTTTCACTAGGGACTGGCCTCCAGAAGTCTCCTTGGTGGTCCCTGGCTCCCTAGGGGAGGTGTCCAGGGGCCCAGTATTTCCAGGATCTCCGTCCTGATGTGCTCCGGCACCCGGCATCAGGGGGACACAAGCAGCAAGTTCTCATTGTCTGAGCTTCTTGGGGCAAACACTTAAGTGTCCAACCGAGCATTAAGCACTCCACCTCCTCCCTCCACTTCTCCCCGACAAAGCTTTTATATGGAGCACGAGCGCCCATAAATAACAGACTGGCCCATAAATAAATACAGCTGGGAGCCCACAAAAGCTGACAAATGCTGTTTATTTAATTTCTCAAGTGTGGTCCATTTGGGATCCAATGGGAAGGGCCCGCTAAGCTTTTAAAAGGGCAGCTTATGTGCTTAATCTTGATTTTCCTTTTGAGGGGCCATCCTGCCATCTCCCCCACACCTGCCTCATTTCCTAGAGCAGCAGGGCTGTCAATGAAGGCAGAGATGTGAGACAAAGAAGGGTTTCTGAGGCCCTTCCCCACGAGAGGCACTCGACCCTGGATGAGGCACAGACACACCATCCTTAGCGATGTGGCTCCCATCCACCCCGAAGGACTGGCCTCATTATTCACGTGCCAGGTGGGCTGGTCTGAATCCTCCTTCACTGTTTCCTGAAGGGTGAATGAAAGAGCAGCAAGAGCAATGTGGAGTCAGTGAGATGTCCGGGTCACCAGTTATTTCAGAAATGAGCCAAGAGGGCCACACATCACAGAGGGAGGACATGTTGTCACGAACATCTATGGAGCCATACTCTTTCCCAGCTCCATCCTGCCCCAGGGCCTTTGCACATGCTCTTCCTTTTGCCTGAAATGCTCCTTTCCACATTTTTATCTTGCTCTTTCTTGTCCTTCAAATTGCAACTGCAAGCTGCTTCTGGGAAGATTTCCCTGCCTGATAATAAGGCAAATAGACCGCCCGTGCCTTAGTGTACAAATACACAGTACCTGTCTTTTGTCATTCTGTTCAGCAGTTTGATGAAGTTATCCAGGGTGCAATTATTAGCTGATTGCCTGTCTCACTTAATCTAGTATTGCTTCTTCCTTCAGCTTCCCAGATTGGAGCCATTTCCTCCCCCCTGAGCGACAGTCACAGCACCCTCCAGCCCCTGTGCAGTGTGCAGCCTGTGCTTGTCATAGCAGTCAGAGGGTCACAGAGGTCACAGTGTGCATCTCGTCTGCTCAGCCCCTCCTCACGCTGTTGTGGCCACTTTGGTCTCTCTTGGCTTTTAGAAGGATCCAAGCCCTCTCTTGCTCTTCTCTCAAATAGCTGGGCCTCCCTCCTTTATTCTCCATCTGTCCATGGGGGCCCCCTGATCACCTGCGCCCCACCTCAGGAAGGCTCTCCCATGTGCCTGGCTCCAGGGGCCTCTACAGTGTCCATGCCCACGTCACACGGTGGGCGTTAGATCAGCTCAGCGCTCGTGGTTCCACGATGGGAGAGCCTTGGGTTTCTCTGCTGCTCAGTGCCCGGGCCCTGGCACAAAGAAGGAACTTCATTAACACATTTGGCATAAATAAATGCCCTACTATGGCCAAAGCAAAGCATTGCATGGTCTCGGCCAAACCACTCGGCCAGCCAGGCTCTCGCAGCGGAGCTGCTGCAGTTCTGCGGGGCTTATCAGTAGGGATCTGGGGAAAGGAGCCACAACAAAGATCTCAGAGCCTCCTGGCGCCATCTCATGGGGGCAGGGACGTCCTTGCCAAGAAAGCACGAGCACAGCAGGGCCTATGGACTCTGAGTTCAGGTGCTCCCATTTTTACACCCCAGCTCGGCTATGTGCTTTGCTTTTTTAAATGACCTTCTTAGGGCAAATCGCTTCTCTAAGTTTTATTTTCCTTAAAATTGGTACTCTCTGTAGGGTCTATTTGCTTTTGAGACCTTATCTGGTTTCCCACTTCCCCTTACCTACTGGGCTCCAGCCACACTGGCTTCTCTAGTTCTTGAAATGATCCTGCCCCAGGACATTTGCACCTGCTCTTCTTGTTGCTACAGTGTTCTGCTCCCAATCATGTGTGCCAATTCCTTCACATCCTTCAAGTTTCATCCTTCAAGTCTTTTACCACCTCAGAGAGGTAAAAAATTGCACACAGCTACCTATTAAGCAGCTAATTTGCTCTATTTTTCTTATAGCATGCAATGCCATTGAAAAGTGTCTGACATAGGTATGTATCTACCTGCATACTGTTTGTCTCTTATTCTCCACTAGCTATTACATTCCAGATGGGTAGGATCTTCGGTTTACTGTTTATTTTCTTAGCACCTAGGATGGTGCCTGGCATATAATAAATGCTCGATAAATATTTACTGAAAGAATGGAAAATGGCTTGTTATAAGGAAGAGATGGATTGTGGTGTAATAATTGCAAAATGACTATGATTCTCTATGCTTTCTGTACCTTTTGTAGTAATAATCCATAGCTCCTTCCATTGAAAAGGTGGGCACATTTGTCCTACCATTGGATAACACTAAGCTGTAAAATGCAGCCAACATGATCCCATGCCCATGCCAAGCCTGGACCTCCAGAGGCATTGTGTGAATCTAATCTGTCTCATGGAACCCTGACTTCTTTGTATGACATACAGGGCTGAGTCACTCCTGCTACCTAACAAGCTGGCAAAAACCAGACACATGAGTGAGACCAGACTGCACAACCTACCAACTGGACGTAGATGCGTGAGAGAATCCTACTGCAATCAGGTGAGCTTGGCTCACAACCACAGCACCAACCAGCTGAGACAGAGACTTGCAAAAAGCAACTGAGCTTGGGGAAGTTTGTTACACAGCCATAGCTGTCAGATACATGGAATATGCACAAACATGTGCATGCTCATATCCAGCTTGGTGCATCGCAAGTGCTTGAAATATATCTATTTATGGTGTGGTTTGCATGCGTTACTTGGTGGTGGAAGGAGATTTTTCTATCGGGACAATCATAAGCATAACCATGACCAGGCTTAGCCATATGGTTACCAGGAGATGTGTCCCGCTTTGACCCAGGATGGTCCATTTCTGCTAACAGCAGGTATCTCTCAAGCTTTGCACTTGGTTCTTTGACCTCAGGGTGAGAAGAGCATGGAGGAGCCTTCCGCTGACCTGGCTCTTGTTGGACCTGAATAATACATGCATGTTCCTTGTTTCTATGATGGTTTTAGGCCCCTGATTTATGGTGATGAACATGCCCCTCTGTTGGCACTGGCTCTTGTTAATGACCTCTCATGAATTATCCACGAAAGAAATGTTAAACGGGCTAATTAGGCATTAACCTTACATTACAGATCAACCACACAATCAGATCCTTCGCAGCTCTGCATGTGACAACACGGGCATTAAGTACTGATGGTCCCAGGAAGGGCCCAGAGAACGGAGGGAGAGGAAAGAAGTGGGGCGGGAAGCAGTGAAGGCGCCCCCTTGTGAGCCTGCTGGTAGGAGGAGAGACTAGCAGTAAAACTGCCTGAGGTCGGCTCATCAAACCGGAAACGGTAGCAACGCTGGGCTCCAGGTGCAGGGAGCCAAGGCTACACTATGCTGTAAAGGTCTGCCATGTTCTTGACATACATTCTCGCTCTTCTCTTTCCTTCAGGAAAACATGTTTTTTGCGCTTAGAATTAAAGAATGTCTACTCCCCCCCCCCCGTGTCACCCTGTGCTGTAGTCACTTTTGTGTTGCTGAGGCGCAGTACAACACGCCCTCAATATAGGAAGGAGAGGTTGATTCTGACTCACCTTTCAGTCCATAGCCTGCTGGGTCCAAGGCAGGGAGGCATGGCACAGCGGCCCAGCAGAGGAGAGCTGCTTAGGGCATGGTACACAGGAAGCAGGGAGGGGGAAGGGAGGAGCTGGGGAGGGAGGTAAACCTAAACCATGCTCCCAGAGGTCTGCTCTTCTGACCAGATCCCACCTCCTAACAAGTCCTCTATAAGGCCCCATGATACAGCTAACTTCCCAAAGCCCCACCTATGATCCCATCAGGCTTTAGGGGTGGGGAGATCTCCATCTACACCGTAATGTTCTGTAAAGTTAAGCCATGTCACCTTCCCGGTAGAATCAGGGCAGCATCCTGGACAGAAATGATGACAAATTAGCCAAGTCAAGGCAGACTAAATCCTTTCTAGTAAGTAGCTCAGTGATCTTAGGCTAGACAAAGTGATGGTACACAGGCGAATGAACAATATGGTGATGAACTGAGGTATTGACAAATACTACGTATATATTACAGAATCTACTATTCTATTCTGTATATATTTCTTAATCTACTATTCAATTTTATCCATAGAATATACCAGACATAGGGTCAGTAGTAGCTTCGTTTTTCTACATTTAAAAGATGAGGAGCTCATGGATGATTTAGCTCAGGGGTAACGCCAGGGGACAAGAGAGTCGGTCTTTAATTCCAACTCTGACTCTACTTTCATGTCATTTGACCTTGTCAGGTCACTCCCCTCCTCTGAGACACAGTCCTCATGTACACAATCGGGGATGTAGAGGGCAAGTCTACTTCACCCACATCTTTGAATGGAAACTGACCCAGGCAAGGTCCTGGTCATGTAGGCAGCCATGTTGCAGATCACATGACCCTACTCTTCTCATTCACCTGTGCTGCAGCTGATTGGGTGAGGTGGGCACCTTATCAAAGGCAGCCAATCACAAGATTTCCCATGAGCACAGGAAAGACGAGGCAAATTAGATTATTTCTATGGAAGTAACTGTGCAGAGGGAGAAAGGAAAGGGGCGGTGTGGGCTGGGGGAGGGTAGGAGGAGGAAAAGGAAGAGGAGGAAGAATTGAGGAAGAGAGGGACAGACATGGAGTGGGTGGGAGGAGACCCAGGGGGATGGAGACGTTGCTTGGGATGCTAAGGTGCCCTGGTCTCACTCTGCATCATGAACCATCTCTCTTTTTTGTTCTGAGCTAGCTGGAGGGAACCTGGTAGTGATTTCTCTCTCTCTCTCTCTCTCTCTCTCTCTCTCTCTCTCTCTCTCTCTCTCTCTCTCTCTCTCTCTCTCTCTCCCTTCCTTCCTTCCTTCCTTCCTTCCTTCCTTCCCTCCCTCCCTCCCTCCCTCCCTCTCTCTCCTTCCCTCTTTTCTGTGGTTCTGGGAATCAAACCTAGGGGCACTTGACTACCAAACCACATTCCCAGCCCTTTCTATTTTTTAAAATTTTGAGCCAAGTTCTCATTAAGTAGCCCAAACTGGCCTGGAGCTTGCAACCCTCCTGTCTCAGCCTCTCAAGTACCTGGGATTATAGATGTGCATTATCACTCCTGGCTCAGGGAAATTTTCAAAGTCAGACCATAAAGCTTCCTGAACTTTGAGCCTGAACTCTTGACAGGATATGGGCCCCCAGAGGACAAGTGCTGTGCCACTGAAAAGAAGTTCCTGAGCTGCTGTCTTCAGGAACCTATTGGATGGGCAGGAGACTGAGGCCTGGTCCTGATGAACCTGAACATGAAGCATAGCAGTTGCTCACTCAGGCGGTGCTGATGTGGCCCCGTGGAGACCAGCTGACTCTTCCTCACCAGTCTTGGTGGCTGCCTGGTGGGAAGGTCTCCATTCCAGGTGGTGTTTGATGTCCTTGTAGGACAGTCTGCACAGGACCCTCTGGCTACACCTGTGTGAGGATGTATCGGACCCCTCCCAGGCCGGCTACTGGAAAGCACCATGAGGAAGCAAAGCATTAAGTGGCCTGGAGGACTGAGTGCCGTCAGGTGACAGTGTGGTGATGCTAGACTCTGTGGTGCAGAGGTCCCTTTCCCCACACCTGATGCTACAGACAGATTTTCACCACAAACTCAGGAGGGGCCCACACCATTTTGTCTCAAGAGCTGAAACCATGACATGTCCATCAAGCCTTCTTAGACGCTTTGAGTTTTATTCAAACCGAAAATAAATCTACATTAAGGATGAACGGTGGCTAAATTTCGTTTTGCAGAAATTTGCTGTGGTTTTTGTACATTTTAGGGCTGTTTTGAGGGAGAAGCAGTTTGGAAACCACTAAATTACTCTTCCAATCTTTTACTTTTTGAGCTCTGCGAGGGCGGAGGTGTTTGGAACAGGAACAGAGCGGGTATTCTTGGGCACTGGCGGGGAGGCCGAGGGGCCCTCCAGCATGCAGGAGGAGGCAGGGTGCCGGGCACCTCTGTCCTGCATGCCCCAGCGGTGGCTTCTCAGACTGTTCTGTCTCAGAAGAGACAGGCGAGAGCTGAGTAACCCACACACGTCCTGCCTCCGCTTGTGTCCGCTGGACCAGTCTTCCTGCGTTTCCCTCTGTCCTCCAGTTGCCTCCTTCTTCTCTGCTTCCATCAGCTTTGCTTTTTTCCTGTCTTTCTTTGCTTTTCAAAAAATGATGTCAGCCAGACATGTAACATCAAGTTTACCACTTCCGCCTGATAAGCGTACAAGTCGGGGGCATGCAGCTTGCTCACCTCGTTGCACAGACCCCAGCACCATCTACCTCCACGGCTTTCTCCTCTGCCCACGCTGCCCCTCCGTCCTCATTAACTGGTAAGTCCCCATCACCCCTCCCCGGTCCCTGGAAGCTACGTTCTACTTCCCCTCTCTATGAGTTTGGCTGTTCTAGGTACCCGGTGTGCGTAAACTCATATGACATTTGTTCTTTGGTGACTGGCTTCTTTCTCTTAACACAGTGTTTTTGTGGGTTGCTTATGTTATGGCATACACGAGACTTTCCTTCCTTTTTAAGGCTGCATACTAATCCACTGTATGAGTAACTCACTGATGGGCATCTGGGCTGTTTCCATGTCTTGGCTGTTGTGCATAGTGCCACAGTGCATGTGGATATGCAGTACAGCTCCCTGCCTCTGCGGCCCTCTCCAACAAGTGCTAAGTGTCCTTCTTCTGGCACTTACCCAGCTGCCTCGGCTCTGTTCTCTGGGCCAACGTCAAGGTCAGTTGGCCCAGTGTTATCAGCCAGACAGAAGGAAACAGCAGGTGCTGTCAGTCAGCCTGGTACCTAGCTCCAGGGTTGACGGAGAGAGGAGAAGGTGTAAGGAAAAGGCATGGCCTCCCCCTGCAGCTGGGTGACAGTCAGGGGCGGGCCCCAGCAAGGTGTGTAGATTCAGCGTGGCAGGGCAGGATGCTGTAGAAGAAGGAGCGTGGGCTTGGTGTTGCACAATCTGGGGTCCCATTGAGGTTACCAGCCTCTGCTGTCTCATCTGGAGAACTGGGATGTGCTTGTGCGCCCCAGGGCTGTGTTGAAGACAAGAGGAAAGAGGTGTGCTAAGGTCGGGCACAGGATGTATCCTGGGGGTCTCAGCACCATCCTCTGCGTCATGGTACCCAGGCCCACGCTGGCAATGGGAACCGGAGTGCCACTTCCAAGCCCTTCCCTCTTTCTGTGTCCTTCTTCCTTCCTTTGGGTGCAGACCTGGGCTCCCTCCTGCCACCCCCAGGAAGTTTGCCTCTTAATGGGAGTCCCACCCGGCAGCCAAAAGAAGGAGAGAATCCTGGGTCTCATACCCTGGCTCCAGTGGGGCACTGTTCAGATTTTTGAGCCTCTGCTTTATTGTGTCTGGGATGGTGAGAATCTGAGTCCACTCACTTTTTCAGCAGAAAGAGGGTGTAGTCTTGTCCACATGGTTTATTTGACAGCTGTTGCCTGAGCAGCTGTTATGGGCCCCGCTTTGTGCTAGGCATGCAAGTATGGTGATCAGCTGATGTCAGCATGTTGCCCTCTTGGAGCTCAGTCTTTTTTTTCTTTTCCTTTGCAGCACTGGGGATTGAACCCAGGGCCTTTGTACTGACTGCATCTCCAGCCCCTTTTTTATTGTTTATTTTGAGACAGGGTCTCACTAAGTCACTAAGTTGCCCAGGCCGGGCTCAAATGTGTGATCCTCCTGCCTCAGCCTCCTAGAAGGCTGGGATTACACATGTACACTGCTCAGAGTCTGGAAAGAACAACAGAGAGGAGACAATGACTCTTCAGTGAGAGAAATAGGAGCCCAAGGCTCTCCAGGAGCAGAAAGAAAAGAGTCTGGAAAGCAAGGGAGGCTTCCAGGAGGAAGTGGGTGTAACCAGAGAAGCCTGTGACAGGCTAATGACTGGGCCAAGCTGAGCAGCACAGGGAGGGCAGGCCAGTGGAAGCCACGCGGGGCATAAGCACCTGGGTGTGAGAAGGCTGTGACTTTTGGGGAACCAAAAGCAGTGCAGTGTTGGGGGGAGCTCGTCCCCTCAAGGTGGAGAGCGTGAGCAGTGAAACTGCGAAGGCAAGCAGGAACCAGCACAAGGAACCTGCTGTAGGCCGAGGACTTTGGATTTGATCTCCAGACCAGCGGAACCAGAGAGGAAATGCTGCAGGAGAGAGAGAGGCACGGGCAGGTTTGCATTTGGAGTCCCACGAGCTGTCCCAGAGCCCAGGCTAGCTGGACCAGAGTCGAGCCACAAAGACAAGGAAACTCTCAAACTCGGAAATCGGTTTCATTTATTGAGCAACCGACGCCGGCGCCACGCTTCACTCCATTAACTCCCAGCTTTAGCCCGTATTAAGCGCCAGCTGTGTACCCAACATGGGGCCAAGCCACAGGCTGCAGAGACAGCACAAGCCCCACACGGCTAATGCAGGAGGCAGTGCCTGCGTGGTGATGGGCTGGGGGAGGAGGAAGGACAAACCTGAAGACGTCTGGGCAGGGGAGGCTGCTGGAGGGGGCAAGGAGAGGCGCAGCGGTCAGCCCGGGCTGGGCTGGGCTTGGCATGAAGATTTATAACCGCCTGACTCTGCCCTCCCTCCCTTCCCTCGCCCACCCCTCTCTCCTGGCAGCCTGTTCTAGAGACACACATTATCCCTATTAATACCAGCCGCAAGGTCATTACCCAGGCACCAACTTTCCCTTCAGCATAAATATTTATACAGGACTGACCTGCGGCTGCTGCCTCTTCCTTTTATTTGATTCCTGCCGCCTTTTGTGTCTTGCTAGTCTGTCGGCTAACGTGTTTAGCTCCTCTGTCTGGAGCCCGCGGAGCCAGGCCGGTCTCTGGGAATGGCTGGGGTGGAGGGTCGGGGAGGAGCGGGGGAGGGGGAGGCAGAGTGGGCCCTGCCTGCAAACACAAATGCAAACCCAAGACGCGAGGCCCTGGTGGGTGTGCCATCGCAGCCTGGCGGGGCTCCGAAGCAGAGGCTGGCAGAAGGGGCCCTTTCCTCTTTCCACCCTGTGACGCCCTCGCTACCCGGATGGCCTGGTACTTGCAAGGGCTTCTTCTCAATCATGGAGTGGGGACCCAGCAAAGAATGGGCATTATTCTTAAAGAACTTGCTGAAATTTTCTTTTAGAGGTCCCCCTAATGGACTCTGCTGCAGTGCCCCCAAGCCCTAGATTTGTTTGTGATGATTGGAATTACATACAGCTCTTTGGCTAGGAGTGAAGGTTGACGTGGAGATGTGGCAGTATTGAAATGGCATGAACCTTGATAATTATAGTAACACACCAACACAATGAACCCTTTTAGAATGCCTACTTCACACCAGCGTCCGTTCACTGAATTTTCCTGGTGATTCCGAGACAGATACTATCATTTCTAGGACTCAGAGGAGGGACCTGGGGTTCCGGAAGGTTGTTTAACTCCAAGTCCTATCACCGGCCAGGGGAAGAAATCGGACCTGGAACTGGGGATTGCTGCTTCCTCTAAACCTGTGAAAGTGGGACTTCTTGGAATCAGGTCCTGAGTCCCTGCCAAGCACCAGGAACTGAACACACGCAAACTTATTTGCTCAAGCCCTCTTTCAAGCAGTCCTGAAAAGCGGGAAGAGCATACTGGCTCTGTTTTTTGCATAGGAGACAGCAGAGGCTCAGAGGGAAAACTAATGTTGCTAAATCAAGGCAGTGAATACATCGCTCATCCCAACCGGAGACCTGACGTGTGTAACTGTCAGATGCTCCCCCTGCAGGCCTAACCAGGCTGAGTCAAGGTTGGGAAGGAATCCCCCAAATGGTAATGTAATGCAGAAGGAACCCCCTCTCCAATTTCTTTTATCTTTTCAATTTCTTCAAGGAAACTTCATCTGTTTCCTAAAGGGATGATGATGATGTGGTAGAATTTCTGTTGCCTCCCTCTGCAGGTCGATTTGGCATGAGGCCAAGGTGGGCACTGCCAGCTGTGAGCAGTAGGTGCTGTATGTCGGAGTCAGGTGGCTCTGATACAGCTGAGGTGGTGGCTGATCAAGAGCAGAGGCCCAGTGCTGTAGAGAATGGCTCTCTAGCTGCAACCCTGTGATGCCTACCAAACCCTGCTCAACCTCACTGGTTTCCTCTAAGGGCCTGGAAGTGTTCGTGTACGCAATTCATTGATATTCACGGAAGGAGTGGGTGATTCCCCACCATGGACCATATCTTAAAAGCCTTCGAATATGTATGTATGTATGAGTTTGTTTATTTATTTACTTATTTAATGGTGCTGGAGATCAAACCCAGGGCCTCGTGTGTACTAGACCAGCACTCTACCCCTGAGCTAAACTGCCGGTCCTGAAACGTTTGAACTTAATGAAAGCTCTGGAAATGAGAAATCAGAAAATCAAAGATCTGAAAATGAGAAAAGTTCTAAGGGGCCTGGGTACATTTCAAAGGGTGCTGACCCCGAGTATGGCAGCAGAGACCCCAGGATTTGGGGTTAGGCCCACAGCTGCCTCCTTAGAAGACAGGGACAGTCACCACACCCATCTCACTGAGGTTTCATGAGGATTAAATCAGTGAACAAGTCTGAAACATTCGACTAGGACTATCCATCATGGATACATACTGTCTATGATATGACCTGTATCCAGGAAGTTGGAGGCACTGTACCCATTGTGCCTGTCACTGGGTACAATGTACCACTACGTCATCGCAGCCATCGCTGGTCAGACGCTCACAGCATACAATGCATCCCATTACTTTATCTGATCCTTGCAAAACTATATATTTACTTTTGCTTTTGTGGGGTTCGTTTTGCAGGCAGAGAAACTGAGGCACAGATCAGCTAAACCACCTGGTCAGAGAGAGATATAGCCTGTTAATGTGGGCAGATATTAGCCCAACTTTAATCTTAAAGTTTATAGCTGCAAATCCAAATGCTCACTCAAATTCAAATACTCACGAATTTAAAGAACTTCAGTGGGTGAAGAGGGCCTGGCATAAGACAAGGGCTGAGGTAGCTACTCATGTTTTGGTCAAGTCTAATGCTAGCCTAGCTTCGCTCTCTTTCGAATTTAAACTTATTTTCAAGCTGAAGTTTATTTGAGTTGTGTAGGCTTAAGCCAAAACTGAGATTGTGACACAACTGGTATGGGACTTGAGCAATAGGACTTAGAAGCTCCCCAGGTGACCTTAGTGCAGAGTCAAGGTTGAGAAGCTTGTTTTAAAGTACGGTCTTCCTTACCATGGTAAGAACTCTGCCTCCTCCTCTTTACTTATTCGTTCCTTTTCCACAGCTAAGGTGCTAGCCAGCTTCTCCAAGGAGCCTGGCAGAAGCCAGCCAGGGAGAGGAAAGAAATCTGTTTCTGCTTTTCCCAGCATGACCTTTCTTTCCCGAGGAAGTCTCTTATAAACACTTCCAGCATCAGAGCACACCAAGGCTTTAGAGCGGCTCCTTCAAGTCGAAAGGCACTCTGCCGCGCATGCCTGGTGTGCAGTGATGTGGATCTTCGAGGGGGTTGAAGTGGGGCGCTGACCGCGCAACCTGGGTGCAGCCCCAGGGGCTTCCTCTCCCTCCCAGAGCTGGCAGGCTTAAGGGGGTCATGGGGGCAGGAATCCAAAGGCTGCTCCTGAGTTTCTGACATGATTTTCTAACTCGAGTCCTTCTCCGTCTCAACTTCTAAGGCAGGCTGTCTCACCCTTGACACTATTGATGCTTCATCCCCTCATAACAGTATTGGTCATTAGACCTGATGGTCCACACCATGCACTTGGTTTCGCATAGATCAAGAGCAGTGGTCTCCACCATGGCTGAATCTTAGAATAACTCAGAGTGTTTTAAAATCCACTAGACCCAGGCACACCCCATATGTTTCACATCCTGGTCTTTGGGGGTGGGCATCAGGTGTCTTATCCAAGGGCTTCCAAAGTGCACCCAACACATTCCTGGCTGACACATGTCCTCCCAGAGTAGCAGAGCAGCCTTTACTTCTCAAAGTGCTTCAGTTTGGGTAATAAATTATGTAGCCATCCATCCTATGCCCCATTTGGTCTTCTTACCAATGCTTACAGGGAGAACTAGCTATTTTGTCTGCAGATATTTCAAGAACCACAGAGATAAGTCATGGGCCCAAATTTGCAGTCACAATTAGAACCCAGGTCTAATCTTGCCCCGGAGCTGGGGCTGCCGATCTCTGCCTCATACCGTCCTTCTCCACCCTCGGTGGGGGATTTACTAGGCACGTTGGTCAGCTGAGGTTTTGTGAGCAGTTTTTCCATGATGAGGGAAATCTTTCCTTTTTTCTTTGTAGTAAAAACAGTCATTTTTTTTTTGATAAAGCAGGAAAACATCAAGAAGATTAAATGAGCAATCCTAATCTTGGAAACAGGCCTGTCAAACTGGTAATGTTTTGCTTTATGACCTACTGGCTTCCCTTCTTTTCATACACATACACATTCACACTCACACACCAACACATGCACACATCACCAACACACTTGCACACACAACGTGGTGAATTTTGGTTTTGTTGGTACATGTTTCTTTTTTCACTGAGCAACTTCTCTCCCAGTTTTCCTCATCATGGTATTTTTCAAACTTTTCAAATACATGATCTTCACCATTGAAATATATTGCATTATAAAATTATACCCAGATTTATTTGCTTGGATCTTTATTGTTGGATATTTAAGGTCCTGCAATTCTTGCAATGGTAACCTTAAAAATAAATCTTCATATGTCTCTATTTCTTTAGGTTAATTCTAGGAGTGAAACTGATGACCTACTCAGCATAAATATTTTGGAGAGATGTGTTAAGTAGCCACTGTGTGATTATTCCTGTTTATATACTTTAGACTAATCCAGACACTCACTGGGACAGGGAGAAGTGTGTTCTGCGCCTCCTCAGGGTTGTATTTTTTTCTTGCATTTCTTTATTAGCCTTTCTTCTTCCTTTTTTTTTTTCGGTACTAAGATTAAATCCAGGACCTTCACACTGAGCTACACCCCAGTCCTTTTCAACTATTTTACTTGAGCTTTTTCTATGTTTGCATTTATAAATTGACTGATGTCCTACTTTTCTGAATTTTATATTAGAATGGCTGCCCTTTTTATTGATTCGTAGGTGTATATTATAATTAATTACATTATACACTTATAATTTATACAATTATATGCTATCATATGATGGGTTAATTACAATTAACCATTATGGATTAAACCTTTGGTACTATACCTTGCAAATTTATTCCTCCAGTTTTCTAAGTTGCCTTGTTTCCCTTACTGGTGTTTTAGTTTTGAGGGATGCAATGGATTTTGATTGCTTAGGGAGTTGTGTCTGTTAATATTCTGTTTTATGGTTGGAAAGACCTTTCCCACACATGGACCAGAAACTTTTTTCACACTTAGATTATTCACGGGGATGCTTATTCCACTTGTAATTTAGCCGCTTGGCCTTGGGGAAACCACTTACTACTGTGCGCCTCAGTTTCTCCATCTTAACCTGGGAAGAATACTAACAGAACTATTCACAGGGTGGAGGAGAGGGCTAATCTAGTTAATTCACATACTTTACTGTCTGGCGCAAGTCTGTGCAATCATCTGCATCTTGGTTGAGGTTTTGATGTTGTTTCTAACGGGGCAGCCTCACAGTGATAAGCGTCCTGACGGCACTGAGCCATCGCCGGGCTTTCTAACATATGGATCGACTTGTCTCTCTGGATCTTCATCAGAGTTCACATTATGGTATCATTACACTTAGTTTCAATATCTGATAGTGCAGGCTCTCCCACGCAACATCTCTGCCTTCAAATTCCTTGATTACGTTTGTTCTTTTACTTCTGTATTTTTATCTTTGCTGAGAATCCTTCCATCATATCTTTTACAATTATGATGAACAGATTAAAGGGGGTGGGGGAGGCTGATGGTATGTGGTTCCTTGTCACAGCCCTAAGCTGGGGAGGGCATGGGGTCTGGGGGAGCCTGGCATCTTCCGAGCCGCTCCAACCCAAGGTGTGAAGGTGCTCAGTAGTTTAAGGGCTGTCCCTGACCTTTTCTGAGGACTGCAGAGACTGGCAGCTGAGAACATACTCAGGGTCATGGGACCAGATTATGGAGGGGTCAGGGCACCGTTATAGGGTGTCCTTGTCAAGGGCAGGGGTCAAGCCCTGACATTACAGGCCACTCTGCTTTCAGAATGGATTTACTGGGCCAGCGTGATGACGCCTTTCTCTGGGCAGAAGCTGCTTTTAAATAGACGGAGGCTGATACAGGACAATTTTTAGAGGAGAGATGAAGATGGTGGAATTCAGCTTGCATGGGCACAACTATTCCCATAACCATCCACACTTCAACCAAGCATGGTTTTGGAGTCTGCTATTCTGTGTCACACCCCAGCTCTACCACTCACCTGCTGTGTGACCCTGGTCAAGTGACTGAATGTGTCTGAGCCCCCTGTAGTAAACATCACGATGCCAATTTTCTCACTGTGTTTCTGAGAAGCTCCAATGGAATGGCGTCTATGTCTGACTTACTGCTGTGGTTAGGACCGCCGTACTTCGTACTGGTGATGTAAATGATTGTGATTATTACAATGAGGAGGGTGCTTCTTCCTCAGAGGCCTGTCCTTGCGGCAGGTTGCTGAATCTCTGCATGTATTTTGCAGGTTCTTGTACCACTATACACTGGGCCTGTTGGCCAGTTAAACTGCATCCTGGGATGAAGCCTGGTAAAGGTTCACAGATGAGTACCTGGCCGGGCCCACAAGTGGCAGGTGTCCTTAGGTGAACCAATGGGGATTAGACAGAAGAGAGGACACAGACTTGGGGAGGAGGCCTTGTGAAGAACAGGGACAGGAAGGGTGCGGCCATAAGCCAAGGAGCAGCAGGAGCCACCAGAAGCTGGCAGAGGCGAGCAGGGCGCTTCCCTGTTGCCCTCGGAGGGGACGCGGCCCTGCGAAACCTCGATTTGGCCTTGCGGCCTTTAGAATCGAGATGGTAGATTCCAGTCAGTGCAAGCCAAGTAGTTCATGGTGATTTGTTAGGGTGACCCTGGGAAATTCACTCAATGTCCTTGCCAGGAAGGAGCCTCACTGCTAGTGCAATCTCGGAGCGGCCGTCCTGGGGGAACTGGGCTCCCGTGGGTGCTTAGCTCTTCTGAGCCTGAGGATCCATGAACATGAGTGAAGGGGGTTGGTGCAGGGGAGAAATGCTCCCCGGGGAAACAGTCTCAGCCCCTCCAAAGCCCGCAGCCATCACTTAACCCTGTAAACTGCTGCCAGGCGGGAATTCCGGTCTTACTTTGCCAGTGATTCTTATTTTTCAGAAGAAAAGACGAACCTAGATTTTTGGGTAAAATCTGATTTTTGAATGTCTGCAATTGATCTGGGTTTCTTACAGGGATGAGATGAGCCAAGCAAAGCAATCATGCAGGGCTTGAGGAAACTCTGATCTAGACCATCTTCAAGGCCTCGCCGGCTCCCAAGGCTTTGGTTTTCTTACTTCCAAGATGTGCCAGAGCCCTGCTCTGGGTGAGCCCAGGTCTGCAGCCAGGGGACGAACAGGGAGAGGGACTGGGACCTTGCTTTTCTGGTGGAGCTGGGCCGAACCCCTTGATAGGAGAAACCCCCAGCAGCTTGGGCCCCAAATACTCCCTTTGGTTCCTTTGCTTCCCTCGTGAACTGAGGGGTTTCAGGTAGCAGCTTGATTTTTATGTGCAAAGCTTAAGCCCACTAGTAAGTCCGGGCTCTATAATGCCCCATAAATCATAGACTGTTTTTATTATTAATAATAAAATCCAGCTGATGCTAGACGTGCAAAGGAAATGTGGCCGGGGAGAAGGCAAGGCTGGAAAGGAGACTCCTCCGGCACCCACAAGCAGAGGCCCTGAGAATTCACGTTTCCCATCAGAATGGTGGGTCATGCTCAGGATGTGCTGAGGGCGCCCCTACTGTGTGCTAAGGAGTTGGCGGGTGCTGGGGACACTGCAGAGCATAAGATCTTCCTGCCAAGGTACAGTGGAGTCTACAGGGAGCAGAATATTTAGGGTAATAATTCCCCAAAGCGGGAAAGAGACACAGAAAACAGACCTCGTGGGAGATCCCAGGGGAGCTGATGTTTATGTTCTCACAAGAAGGACCTACTAAGAGCCAGCAGTGCAAGGAGCTGAGCTATGAGAACAATCGTAGGTGCTATAGTCCAGCGCAGGGCAGGGGCTCTTCTACTGAGGAACCAGTGACACACTTATCTTCTGAGGCCATGCGAATCTGGGGGACAAACTGAAACTGAGCTGGACTGGGACACTGTGGTGCGTGTTTGGCCTTCTTGAGCCTGAATAATGTAAACAGCAGCGCTGGAAAGTAGTGAGTGTGGAAAATCCCCGTCATGTGGGTGGAAGGAACACAGGCATCTCTCACCCCGTCTTGAGCTGTGACACCAGACTGAACACTTCTGCAATGTCAGAGGCACAGTACTGGACTGGCTGCAGTGTGTCACGTGCCCACCATGTGCAACCTGTGTTGGCAGAATCTGCTTTGTCCGAAGCGCTGTGCTGGGGGCTGGGATACAGCAGTGATGCGCCTGATCCAGGAGGACAGGGATCGGGGAACAGGGAGGTGAGATGGAAAATACTGGATAGGAATGAGATGATGAAACTTCACAGTGAGCGGGGAGGCAGGAAGGGAGGAGAGGGAGACAGTGAGAGAGAGAGAAGAGGAAGAGGTGGAAGAGGAAA